>LM523158.1:3215576-3287482 GCA_000941615.1 Parastrongyloides trichosuri | reverse complement strand
TTTTTAAATTTTAGGATTTAGAGGAGGCCGTGGTGGAGATCGTGGTGGAGGTCGTGGAGGATTCGGTGGAGGCCGTGGACGTGGATTTGGAGATAGAGGAGGTCGTGGTGGTGGCCGTGGATTTGGAGATAGAGGAGGCCGTGGTGGAGGTCGTGGACGTGGATTCGGAGATAGAGGAGGTCGTGGTGGTGGCCGTGGAGGAAGTAGAGGTGGTGTTGGAATGAAAGGAGGAAAAGGAGTTATTATTGAACCACATCGTCATGAAGGTGTATTTATTGTTAAAGGGAAAGAAGATGCTCTTGCTACAAAAAATATGGTTCCAGGAGATTCTGTATATGGAGAAAAACGTGTATCAACTGAAGTTGATGGTGTTAACACTGAATATCGTATTTGGAATCCATTCAGATCAAAGTTAGGTGCTGCTATTATGGGAGGTATTGAAAATCTTCATATTAAGCCAGGTTCCAAATTATTATATCTTGGTGCTGCTTCTGGTACCACTGTTTCCCATTGTTCAGATCTCGTTGGGCCTGAAGGACTTGTATATGCTGTTGAATTTTCTCACCGTTCAGGACGTGATCTTCTTGGAGTTGCTAAAAAAAGACCAAATATTATTCCTATTGTTGATGATGCTCGTCATCCACACAAATACAGAATGTTAGTTGGTATGGTTGATAATGTTTTTTCTGATGTTGCTCAAAGTGACAGTACAAGAATCTTATCATTAAATGCTCAATATTTTCTTAAAAATGGAGGACATGTTATTTTGTCAATCAAGGCTAGTTGCATTGACAGTACTGCTAAACCAGAAGCCGTATTTGCAGAGGAAGCACAAAAATTAAAACAAGATGGATTTAAACTTAAGGAACAAGTTAGTTTAGAACCATACGAAAGAGACCACGCCATTATTACAGCACAATTTAAAAAATAATTTTGTTTTAATAATTTTTTGTTATGTTTACTGTTGATACATTCTTTTTGTTTTTTACAACTTAATCGTTACACCTTATTTTTTATTGTAATATGCATCATTTAAGTTTTTTTATTTTATAATAAATACAAAAAAAATTTATATAGGATCATTGTCAATTTTCATACGTTTCCTAATATTAATTTTATTCCTTGGATCTGTTATATCATACCAATCTTCAGATTCGTCTTTAAGATTTGCATCTTTAGCTCTTGTAACATTTGGATCGGGTACTGGTGCAACAAATTCATGAACCATCCACTCCTGATTAGGTAAATCTTCTGCTTCCCAATCAAGATTAGGCATTTGAATTCTTTCAACATTATCTTCTTCTTTTTTTTCTTCAACATGAACTACCACTGGACATTTTTTTTCTGTTAAAACTTTTTTTGATGCTAAATCGTGAAGTTGAGAACGAAATTTATCAAGCATTTCCATTGTTTGCTCTTCTCTTTTTGGATCTTTTAATTTTAAGATGTTTTTTGATTTATCTTTAAATTTCAATTTAGTTTTGTAATATTCTTTAACATTTTCACTCTTATTCTTTTCTTCTTCCTCCTCTATTCTTTGTTGTTTTAAACTTTTCTTGTACTCTTTTTGCATTGCCTTAATTTCATTCTTAAGACTCTTTAATTTTTCTTCATTTTGTTGTTGTTTAGATTCACTTATTATTTTATCTATATTCATATCAACATTATCAATCTTTTCAACTTTTTTCTTATCTTTTCTTTTTCTAAAACCAGTAGAATTTGACAAAGAAGATGGTTCATTTTTAAAATTACTTGGATCAACAACAAACTCTCTGGACAATTTTTCATCCTCTAGGACATCATGAGCACTTTTACTTTTGCCTTTAAATGTTGCAGCAATCTCTTCCGCTTCAAGCATTTCATCACCAAAAGACAACAATTTTATTTCCTTTATCTTACCTGAATCTTTCTTTTCTATATTATCTTCATCAATGTGTTTCTTCTTTACCCGTTGCCGAATAATGTCTTGATAAGGATTTTCAGTGACTTTTGTACTTAAAATAGAATAAAATCTTTCTGGTCTATCATTTTCTCCAATTTCGACATCAGCAATTTTTAGCATATTATATAGAGTATCACCAACAATGGTTCCAAATAATGTATGTTTACCTTGAAGATCTGGAGTAGCATCTAATGTAAAAAAAAATTGTGATTTATTATCATCTTTAGAAGAATTAGCCATTCCTAATAAACCTCTTCTATTAAATCTTAATCTTGGATTTACTTCAGTTTTAAAAGGAACTTCATATGCAGCTTCACCACCATCACCTGTACCTGTGGGATCACCACCTTGAATAATAAATTTTGGGATTATTCTGTGAAATATTGTATCATTATAATATCCATCCAAACAATGTTGAATAAAATTTTTACATGCCAAAGGACATTCATTACACCACAATTCTATATTGATATCACCTGCTGTAGTAACAATAGTGACCTAAAATTAAAGTAAAAAAAAATGATAAAAAATCATACCTTTCCCGTAGTCCTAGGTTCATTAGGTCCAACATGTGCCATGATAAATAAAGATTTTAAACATCAAAAATAACATTAGACACACTTCTCCAAAGTGTCTTGAATAGAAATAAATTAACAAAAAGATGTCTTTGAAGGTAACCTTTTTTTTTGAAATAATATTATATTCTTTGAATGTTATTATGAGGATAAATTAAAATGATAAGGATTTTAAAAAATTCTTTAAATAAAAATGTATTTATTACAAGAAATCATATGAAGGTAAGTATAAAATAATTATTAAATATAATTTTTTTAGAAACCAACTTCATTATTAAATATTGAAACATCAAAAATACGTAACATAGGTATTGTAGCACATGTAGATGCTGGAAAAACTACGTTAACTGAAAGATTATTATATTTATCAGGAACAACAAATGTACTTGGTGATGTTGATTCAGGAAATACAATTACTGATTTTTTAGATCTAGAACGAGAGAGAGGAATTACAATTCAATCAGCAGCATTAACTTTTCCATGGATGGGTAATAGAATTAATTTAATTGACACACCTGGTCATGTTGATTTTACGGTTGAAGTTGAAAGATGTTTAAGAGTATTAGATGGTGTTGTCACTGTAATAGATTCTTCTGCCGGTGTTCAAGCTCAAACATTAACTGTTTGGAAACAAAGTAAGGAATTCAATATACCTTCATTATTTTTCTTGAACAAAATGGATAAGAACAATTCAAATTATATAATGGCTAAAGAGAGCATTGAAAATAAGTTAAATATAAATGTTGTTTCATTAACAATAAAATTTGGTGAAAAAAATAAAATGGAAGGAATTATAGATTTAATGAATGGAAAAGTGTTAGAAAATCTTTCAAGTCTCGAATGGGTAGATATTAATAAAGATAGACACAAGAAGATTTATGATTTATTTTTGAATGAAAAAGATAATATGATATCAAAAATTGTTGAAAATAATAATGAATTATCAGAAAAATTATTAACGACAGGAATTGATTCAATATCAAAAGATATATTAAAATCGGAATTACGTTCACAAACATTGTCGAGAAAAATAGCACCTCTATGTGTTGGTTCTGCATTAAATTCAACTATGAGTGTACTTCCATTACTTGATTTAATTGTAGATTATTTACCTGAACCTAAAGAAAGAAATACATTAAGTGACAAAGTTTTTGAAAATAACATGTCAAGTTTGGTTTTTAAAATTGGTCACGATGACAAACTTGGACAATTATTTTATACACGTGTTTATACAGGTACTTTAAAAAATAATTCAACTGTTTTTAATGGAAATAAACAAATTAATGAAAGTAGAATTAAATTATATCTTCCTTATTCTGATGAGTTAATTCCTGTGTCAACAGTTAAGGAAGGAAATATAGCTGTGATAACAGGATTAAAAGAAACTATAACTGGTGATAGTTTATTGGAAGATGCTAAATGCTTTAAAAACGGAGTGGTAAATTTAAGAAATATTTCTAAGGATAATAATATATTATCAACAGAGAAATCATTTATTCTTGAAAATAATGAAGGAGATGGTGTTGTGTATTTAGGAATAAATTCCCCTGATCCAGTTTTTTATTGTTGTATAGAACCACCAAGTCAAGAATTAATGAAAAAATTTGAAAAAGCATTAGATGAGATTTGTAAAGAAGATCCATCAATAAAAATTAAGCAAGATATGGAGACTGGTGAAACAATTTTAGAAGCTATGGGTGAATTACACATAGAAATAATTAAAGATCGTTTACAACGCTATTATGGTTTAAATGTATTTTTTGGGCCTTTACAAATAAACTATAAAGAAGTATTAATGAATAAAATTCAAGAATCAGCGTATGTTGAAGAAGATTTTGGTGATGGAAAAAGAAAGCAATATTGTAGTATTGAAATGGTTATAAACCCAAAACCAAAATCAGGAAAATTTAAAAATATAAAAATTGAATTACCATCAACATCGGGACAGAATAAATTTTCTACAATGATACGTCCAGATTGGCATAAAGCAATTAATGCTGGTTGTAAAAATGGACTTTTTAATGGTCCTTTACTTGGTTTTCCTGTAGAAGACGTAGAAATAACTGTAGTTAATTTTTCAACTTCTGGATCAAAAATGAATATTTCTTTGATATCTGCAGCAGCAAATGAGTGTGTACAGAAATGCTTAAAAAATAGTGAAAGTAGATTAATAGAACCTTATGTTAAACTTGAAGTATCAGTTTATGATAATGCTGCAGAATCTTCTGTTAGTTCTATACTTCATGAATTAACTAAAAGAAGAGGTGATATTATTAATGTTGAAGGAGGTGATGATAATAAAAACAAGATTGTTAATATTACTTCAATAATGCCTTTAATTGAAACAACAGGTTTATCAAGAGCTATTAGAAGTGCAGCTTCTGGAATGGCTACTTTTCATTTTAGTATTGAAGGTTATCAATTTGTTTCTGATTCAGAGACAAATAAATTAGTTAATGGAATATAATAAATAAATTTTTTTTTTGTTATTTATTCTTAATGGTAATTTTCCTTAAATATTTTAACGTTATATAAAAATTTATTGTGAAAAATAAATCCTCAAATATATGTACAATATAATGAATTAAAAAATTGTTTTGTTTTTTTTTATCATAATATAAAAATCATTTAAACTAAGCGCTTTTGTTTGATCCATAGATTACGGCAGTTTTGGCAAATGGAGCATAACTGGGGATGAGAGCTGGAGCAGCAACTGGTACTGGTGCAGCAACGGCATATGGAAATCTAGCAGCAACTGGGAGTGGTGCGGGAACAGGAACTCCAGCAATGGCAGCGACACGTGGAGCATTAACAAGGGGGGCAGATTGAGTTAAAAGTCCAAGTCCATTATTGACAAGTGGTTGTTTTCCATCACTCCCTGGAACTGTAGCTGGAACGACTGGTGGTGGGACGGGAATTGGAGCAGCAACAACTGGCGCTTCAACAATTCCAGCTCCAAGATATGCGAAACGTGGGTTGAGTATAACTTGAGAATATGATGTGTAGATCAAACAGAAAAGGCTAAATTAAAATAACATAGATATTATAAAATATAAAAAAAATAGTAACTCACATAGCTAATGATTTGTAGGCAGCCATTTTATTTAGTAGTAGAATGAGTAAATTAAATATAAGAATATAATGAGAATATTTTCATTATGTTTCATTTATATACAATTTGATAAGGCGTTAGAATAAGTTTCATTGTATAAGATGGAGGTGTGAGAAATTCCAATATGGTGATTTCCTCTTTGGTCAGTAAAAGTACAAAAACTAGTCAAGCTAATAAATTTCTAGTTTTTCTAGCTTACTCAATACTAAGTATAAGTCTTAAAGTTTTCCTGAAACTTGTTTACACAATTTTACTGTTTGCGCAAATATTTTTATTTATAAACAAAAAGAATTTTTATTAAATAGGATATTGTACATTTAAAAATAATTTTAAAAATATAAGACAACAAAATGTATATATTATTTATATTGACAAAATTTTTTAACTTTTTCAGAATTAATTGTCATTTGGAGAAACTTTGAGGGATGATAAGATTAAAAAAAGTAAAATATAATCAAATTTTTAATAGATACAAATCTTTTGATAAAAATGCAACTGCATTAAGATATGAAAAAAAATTGTACAATCAAGAAATTATTAAGAGTAACCATAGTAATTTTCATATCATTTTACCACCTCCAAATGTTACTGGAAAGCTTCATCTTGGACATGCTTTAACAATTACAATCGAAGATGCTTTAGTTCGTTTTGCTAAATTTAATGGATCAAATGTATGTTATTTCTATATAATATTTTTAACTTTATTTTATAGCCAATATGGTATCCCGGTTTTGATCATGCAGGTATTGCTACACAAACTGTAGTCGAAAAACAATTATGGAAAGAAAAAAAATTATTACGATCAAATCTTAATAAAGAAGAATTTTTAAAGTATTGTGAAGAATGGAAAAACAAAAAAATACATGATATACAATATCAAATTAAAAAATTGACTCCATTAATTAATTGGGAACACACATACTATACAATGGAAGATAAATTTTCACATGGTGTTAACTCAGCTTTCATAGAGTTGTATAATAAAAATTTTATTTATAGAGATAAACGAACAGTCAATTGGTGTTCTTCACTCAAAAGTGTTATTTCTGATCAAGAAGTTATAAGAGAATTAGTCAATGGTGGTGATTGTTTATCAATACCCGATCCTAATGGTGGTAAAAAAAATGTTAAGTTTGGTAGATTATTTAGAGTTAAATATAAAATTGTTGATAGCTCAGAGTATATTGAAATTGAAACTAGTAGGCCAGAAACTATATTCGCAGATGTAGCTGTTGCTGTTAATCCTAATGATGATAGATATAATCATTTGATAGGTAAATATGTTGAAAATCCTCTAATTGATGGTATATATATTCAAATTGTTCCTAATGAAAATGTTAAGATTGATTTTGGTAGTGGGATGTTAAAATTAACACCAAGTCATAGTCAAACAGATTATAAAATTGTTACAGATTTAGTTGAAAAAGATATTTTAAAGAAAAATGTATTAAATATTAGTTGTATTGATGATAATGGATGTATTATATGTCCTGTAGATAAAAAATGGAATGGTATGGATAAATTTGATGCACGTGAGGACATTATAAATTATTTAGCATCAAAGGGTTTGCTAAAAGAAACAACACCAAGTAATTATAAAACAGAAATACCTATATGTGAAAGAAGTGGAAATGTTGTTCAATCAGTATTAAAATCGCAATGGTTTATGAAAACAGAAAGGTTACAAAATGATATTAAAGAATATTTAATGAAAGGTAAAATTCAATTATTACCAGAATTTCATAATTCAAATTTAATTCATTGGCTTTCAAATACTGAACCATGGTGTTTGAGTAGACAAATAAATTGGGGACATCAAATTCCAGCTTATAAATATTCTAATAATGAAGAATGGATCGTTGGGCATCCAGAAGATAAAAATATAAAATATTCAGTATTTAATTTGGAAAGAGATTCAGATGTTTTAGACACATGGTTTAGTTCATCACTAATACCAATAATCATAAATGGATGGCCAAATAAAAAAGTACACAATAAATTAAATTTTATTGAGACAGGTCATGATATATTGGGCTTTTGGATATCAAGAATGTTAACTGTTTGTTATGGAATTACAGGACAATTACCATTTGATAAAATATTGCTTCATGGTTTAGTAAGAGATTCAATGGGAAGAAAGATGAGTAAAAGTTTGGGAAATGTTATTGATCCACTAGATATTATAGATGGTATTACACTTAATGATATGAAAAAACGTATTAAAGAAAGTGCACTAAATGATAAAGAGATAAAAATAGCAGAAGAAAATTTATCATCAAAATATCCTGAAGGAATTAATGGAATGGGAGCTGATGCTTTAAGGTATGCTCTCTTACGTCATGATGTTACATCTCTTGATATTAATGTTAACTTGCTAGAAACAGCTTCTGAAGGATATCATTTTTGTAATAAAGTATATAATATCATGAATTTTGCTAAACAATACTTTGAAAATATTCAACCAGGAGGTGGAACTATAAAATCATCTGATCATTTTATGGATAGNTATATAAAAAGTCGTTTAAGGCATTGTTTAAATGAATTACAATATAAATTGATAGAAAATTTTCAACCAAATGCTGCTTTCTTAAAAGTATGTTCTTTTATTTTACAAGATTTAAGTATGTTTTATATGGAAATAATTAAAGTGGATAGGCAAATTAACGATATTAAAAGGCTCGAAGAGATATCATTGACGTTGTATGAGATTTTAATTACAACATTTCGAGTACTATCAATATTTATGCCACAGGTATCAGATTTATGTCTTGAAGAACTTGAAAATTGTCATTTTATTGATTCAAAATATGTTACTGTAAATGTGGCAGATTTTGAAGTGATAAAACATAGTTTTACTATAAATGAAAAATCGGAAAGATGTGGAGAACTGTTGTTGTTAATAATATCGCATATTAGAAAAATTCGTGAAAGTTATAAAATTTCAAAGACTGCAACAAAACTTGAAGGTACTCTGATATTAGATAAAAGTCAATATAATGATGATAATATAAATTCATTAAATCAAATCATACGTAATCATAATATCAATTTTGATTGTAAAATTATTGATAAAAATGATATTAATACGTTATCATTAGATAAATTTGTACCTTTTGAATTATGTCCAAAAGATGCGACACTATACATAAATATTCCAAAAGAATACTTAAAAAAATTCTCTGAAGATTTGTCATTGAAAAAAGAAAAATTATTAAAAAAGAAAGAAAAGTATATAAAACTTTCCAAGGACATAATGGAAGATCTTGATAATCCAACTTTTAAAGCAAATAACAATCAAAGAGATAAGCTCAACAAACGTATGAATACTTTTATTGCAAAGGCAAAAGCAATAGATATTGATATAACGAAATTTGATGATACAATTTTAGATATTAAAAACAAAATGTCATAATTGGTTATTTAACTGTTAAAGATTTTAGGTTAGATTTGTACATATAAATAAATTCTAAAATATTTTTTTATCATATGTTCTTTTAAATAGGGACAATCCCTTTGTTAAAATTTATACAAAAAATGACGTCAGCTTTATTATGACAAATGTTTAATTTTAAACAACAAAAAATATCTTTAAAAATTTAATGTATCTATTTTCATTTAAAATATGCTTTCATTAATTTAAATTATAATGCACTTTGCTACTAAATTTATCATTTTATTATTTAATAAATTTTTTTAATTTTATTTCTATTTATTAAAAGTACAAAAAAATATACTTTTAACCCACGTTATCGTTTTTTAAATTAACACAATTAAATTTAATAAAAAAATTTGGTCTCTTTTCATGCACAAATATACATAACATCAGCATCAATGGATGTTGATTTATATAACTATAACAACATATAACAATTTTATATAAATTTATGAGTCATTGTCATTTAAAATATTTTTTGATAGTATTTAAGGAGACTTTTGTGTAAATATATGTATTTTCTCTGCTTTAAAATATTTACACATCTGATAGCCAGTAGTTAATTATTTTTTAATATTATAACTTTGCGAAGTATTCTCTATCATATGTTTTTATTAGATCTTGCGTAGTATATATTTGACAATAATCGTGACATACAAAGACACAATATACTCAATGGAGAACATATAGTTATTATAATATTAAAGATGACGTTGCTTTTAAGTGTAATTATTTTAAGGAAGGAAACTTCTAGAAAACCCCCGAATTATTATCATTGTCAACGCGGCTTTTGATAACATCGTAAAGTATCGCATTTATGCGTTTTTCACTTTATATATTACATGCCTAGTCGTTTTGTTAATAAAAATCCAGAGTAACAGACATTCCCCATATACTTTTTGATAGTACAAAATGGCGACCTATCTCTTTTCAGAAGAAAGAAATGTTTATTAATCTTCTATCATTTATATACGTATCAAATTATTCACAATCACCCATTTTATTTTCTTTTGGTTTGGCTTTCATCCAGCAGCATTATTTTAAATAAAAAAATATATAACATAAAAAATAGAGAAACAGAGGATTGTTAGTATATATTGTGTATGTTAAATTATTTTAAAGGAGGTTCTTATGATAAGAAATAAGGGACGCATTCTCAGTTTGGGATAGTGTGCGTGAAGCGTTGACTATTTCAACATAATTTTTACTGTTATTTATCATTTGTTACACTTTATAATTTTTCGAACAATTGTTATAATAATTAATTTTTTTAAGACATTACAAGTAATAAAACTATATTATTTTATAACTATATTCATCAAACCATGGAGAGCTATCCAAACTCTAATGATTTTGGTTTCAAATTTTCACCAGAATGTTTACCATTTGACAACGTAGATACTCTACAACAAATTTTATTCGATAATAAGGATTGCAGTAACGCAACTCGTTATAATGATAACTTTGAATCATGTGAAAAGCCAATTACAATTGACATGTCAAATGATAGTGAATTTGGAGATTTATCCCGTTTTTTAAATGGAGACACAAATGTAAATGAAGACTTTGAACAACTTCTTGATGATCCTAAGAAGGAACAAGATACCTTCTATGAAAATGATATCAACTTTAACAACTTTAGAAATGATTTTAACGATCCACGAAGTAATTCCAATAGTGTTTATACTCCACACACTCCATTTAGTGAAACATCATTTGACACTAATTCTTTTTCAAGTCGTATTGAATCTCCAATGAATAACTTTCCAGAAATTAAAAGAGAATACACTGAGGAAGATTCAACCAAAGCTGGTCCTTTAAGGCCAAGAAGAAATTCTTCTAAACGTAAAAATCAATATTCTGATTATATCTATGACTCACCAACTGCTACTCCAAAATCTTCATGCAAAAAATCAAGAATATCTGTACTTAATACTCCAAATACTAGAGCTTACAATCCTGTACCTCAAGAAGAAAGAGATGAAAATTGGTTAGAAAAAAGAAAACGCAATAATGAAGCTGTTGTTAAATCAAGAAATAAGAAAAAAGAAAAATTGGAAGCTGAGCATAGAGAGTTAGAACAATTAAGAGTAGATTCAGTTAAAGATAAAGAAGAAATTTCGAATCTTAAAAGTGAAATAAGTCAAAAAAATGATACAATTTCTAAAATGAAGATTCGAATGTCAACTCTTGTTGATGAAAATAACTATCTTAAAAACGAACTTAGTAGACGTCAAATTATGTATTCTAAACCTATACATAATCGTATATCAGTTCCTCGCGTAGTTTCAACTGCACGTGAAGGAAAGTGGGAACTTTATCCACCGAATGAAGATTGTTCAATGCGTCGTGGTTGAAGAAAAAACACAGAAAATATGCCTGTTTTACCGGATCAAAAAGAGATAGCTTGGATGTTTAATTGAAAAACTATGCTAAAAATCCTTATATTAGGATTCAAACTTATATAACTCAAAAGAATACATTTTAAAAGAAAAAAAAATATTCTATAATTCTTAGATATAATACCTTCTAAATTTATACAAATTCTCTATAAACAACAAATATTGTTATGGTATATTATTTTACCAAGCAATAAAACAAATTCAAAGTTGAAAAATGAATTATTAACAAGAGAGAAAATTTTATTACTTTAAAAATTAAATCACTGACCAACATGGAATGTGTTTTTTACTATGAATTTTCAATTTTAAAAAAAAAAAACTAAAAAAAATCAAAAAGGATGCAAAATATGTTGCTGATTTGAAAATTACTTAAAGGATTCAATTATATCTAATTATCCACTTTATTGCAGTAATTGATTTCTTGTTATTATAATAATTTTAATCATCTTTAATTACCATTATATTAATTTTTTATTATATTATATAAATTTTTTTATAATTTTAAATTTATTATTGTGCAAATATTGAATTATTAGTCATCAATTGTTATAAATCGTTAAAGAGTCTCTTCATATTAAATATATCATTTTCTAACAAAATAAAAAAGATCGTCATAAATAAGCATTACAATTTTTTGTAATCTTTTTATCAAACAACAAATTTGATTAAAAACATATATAAGGGCAACGATAAAAATATAAATTTTCCATTTGAACTAATTTTAATGTGTAATCTTTTATTATTGTGTATTGAAAATAAATGTATTTTTAGTCTGTGATTGATAAAATTTGACATAAAACATTAAAGTTTATTTTATAAGGTTTTATCAATAATGTAAAATAAGAATTATTGAAGTGAAAATTTATTACTATATAAGTTTATGTAAAAGGGATATAATAAAAATATTTTTGAATTACAATATGACAGGAATAATTTTTCATAGTACAAAAACATTAACTGAAATTATATGTCAACTAAATGTATGTTTTTTTATTATTGTGTGTGGTGATCTTTGTGATATAATAAATTTTAAAAATGTGTATTTTTTTTTTGTTATAGGAAAAAATTAACCAATTGAGTGAAGATAAAAAGTACATTGAGAATGAAGCAAATTTTTATAAAAAAGAGTATAAAGATATTTTATTTTATTTGAAGAGTGTTATTGAAGAACAGATATTAGAGATTGAAAGATTAGAAGAGCTGATAAGAAGCGATAAAATTAAACATGAAAAAGAATTAAATAAAGCGGAAATTAGTGGTCAAGAAATGTTAACAAAAGTTGTTAATGATAACGAAAAAATACGTTTAGAAAATCTTTTAATGAAAACGCAACAAAATGCTCATAAACATATGAAATTAGAAATGGAGGGGCTTTATGAGAGAATAGAGGAAATGAAAAAGGAATTAGAAGAGAAAAATGAAAAAATTAGTAAAAAAGAATTAAAAGAACGTGAAGTAGCTATTATTACAACTGAAAAGGTTAAAAAAGAAATGGAAATTGAATATACTGAAAAGATAGCAAAAATAAAAGAAGAACTTCAAGTACAGAATATGGCTGAATTATGTGCTTCAAATGAAATGGGAAGAAAATTTAAAGAAGAAATAAAAAATAAAGATATAAAAATTAATATTTATCAAGAAAATATTAATAATTTGAATGAACGCATTCAAGAACTTGAAGTAATAATTGAAAATGAAAAAAAAGATAAAGAAAAGTTAAAAAATCAGTTAGTAAAAGTAGGATCACAAACTGAAAAAGCAATAAAAGAATATAAAAAGTTGGTAGAAGATTGTGAGAAGTATAAAATAAAAGAAATTGAAAAGAGGGAAAAAGTAATAAGTGATTTGAAAAAAGAAAATGGAAATCTTAAAAAAGAATTGTATAAAGAAAATAAAAAATCAACTGAATTGATGGAAGATGTTATTAAAGAAAAAACAGCACGTGAACAGACAGTTGAAGCACATAAAACTCAAAACCAAATGTTAAAAGATTTAAAAAATTTCTTAAATTTGACATTAGGTGGCACTCCTGATGAAAAATATATTGATTCAATATTTTGTGAAAATAGAATTGCTATCTTTGCAAAAATCTCTTTGCTTGTTCAAAATATACCTCAACTTGATTTTTAATAAAAAAAAAATTAACAACAATAAAAAAATATAACAAAAAATTATTTTTTTGGTGGCCAATCTAAATTTACATTTTCAACATCTAATTCTAATATGTCAATTGAACCAGTAACTAATCCAAGCAATTCACTCAAGCAAGGTCTTGTTCTACCAAAATCTCCGTGAACAAATTCTTTGATATAAGTTCCTGCTTGAGTAGTCATTCGAACAAAAAATTGACATTCATTCATTGGTAAAGCAGATATTGAAAATATAGTTCTTGGTCTATCTAACAAACTTCTACGTCTTAATACTCTAACAGGAGTTTTTTGTATTATGGTTATTGGAGCTATTTCACACAATTTTTCCAATTTTTCACGTGATATAGCAAATTTGGAATAACAAAAAGCAGTATAACTTTTTTCTTTCTCTTCCTGACCTTCTAACAATGATTCAACTTCTTTTTGTGAAACACGTATTAAGGAATTAATTTTAATATCAATAGAAGCCTCATTTATTTGATTTTCTAGTTTTTTACAATTTTCTTTCATTTTTTCTAAATGCTTATCATAAATTGATATCTCTTTAACTTTTCTACAATTTTTCAATTCAATTGCAAATGGTCTTCCTGTTCCTAACATTCTAACATCAATATCTTCTCTACCAGAGGCTAACAATTTATAACTATCAGCTTTTGTGTATTTTCTTAATATTTCTCCAATCATTTCAGAGACTGAATTACCAGGTAATGATGGTATATTCATATCAGCTGACCATGGTGATTGTGATAAACAACGTGAATACTTGCAATATCTACCACCTAAATAAACAGCTTCCCTTTCAAGCATTATAGTATAAACAACTTTCTTTGTTGGTGGTATCATTTTATATTTTCTTGCCATATCTTCGGTTATTTTATTACCAAATTGAGATACTTTAACTTTAGTAAACATATCAGCAATTGATGTTTGATTTCCACCTTTTTTTCTTTTACCAGTTGAATATTCATTTGGAAAGTTAAATAATAAAAATTCACTATCTTGCTCATCAAATTCATTATTTTCTAATGTTATTGTAAGAGTAAAATCAGATGATAATGTTGGTTTAAGACCAAATTTCTACAAAAATATTATTATTTAATATAAAATATATTTTTACCTGATTAATATGATTCATAAAATATTCTGCTGCTTCTTGTTTTAAACTAACATTAGAGTTATCTTTTAAATAAATTTTTTGAAATATAAATTCACGTAAAAAGAAAGAAGTAGGAAGATTAAAAGCAAAAATAAAACTTGTTGTATCATACTCTTCAGTTTTCAATTTTAATTCAGTATCTTCAGCTACAATTTTTAAAAGATTGTCATCAAATAAACCAAAGCATAATGAACATTGGTATGTTTCTTCAGTTTTAATTACTTGAATATTTTCCCTATATGGAATTTTACTGCAATGATCACAAACTACAAGAGATAATTCCATTGATACAATTAATTTAAGTATTTTAAACCTATCTCAAAAGTGGAAATACGTTTCATCTTTTAAATGATCTCGTATGGAATTATTATTACAACTACAAAAAACTTTTTATTCAAAATGAAAGTGTATTAACAAAAAAATATTAAACATAACAAGAAAAAAATGATAAAAAGAATAAAACAACAAAATTATTTTTTAAATTGTGCTGTAATAATAGCGTGATCCCTTTCGTATGGTTCTAAACTAACTTGTTCCTTAAGTTTAAATCCATCTTGTTTTAATTTTTGTGCTTCCTCTGCAAATACGGCTTCTGGTTTAGCAGTACTGTCAATGCAACTAGCCTTGATTGACAAAATAACATGTCCTCCATTTTTAAGGAAATATTGAGCATTTAATGATAAGATTCTTGTACTGTCACTTTGAGCAACATCAGAAAAAACATTATCAACCATACCAACTAACATTCTGTATTTGTGTGGATGACGAGCATCATCAACAATAGGAATAATATTTGGTCTTTTCTTAGCAACTCCAAGAAGATCACGTCCTGAACGGTGAGAAAATTCAACAGCATATACAAGTCCTTCAGGCCCAACGAGATCTGAACAATGGGAAACAGTGGTACCAGAAGCAGCACCAAGATATAATAATTTGGAACCTGGCTTAATATGAAGATTTTCAATACCTCCCATAATAGCAGCACCTAACTTTGATCTGAATGGATTCCAAATACGATATTCAGTGTTAACACCATCAACTTCAGTTGATACACGTTTTTCTCCATATACAGAATCTCCTGGAACCATATTTTTTGTAGCAAGAGCATCTTCTTTCCCTTTAACAATAAATACACCTTCATGACGATGTGGTTCAATAATAACTCCTTTTCCTCCTTTCATTCCAACACCACCTCTACTTCCTCCACGGCCACCACCACGACCTCCTCTATCTCCGAATCCACGTCCACGACCTCCACCACGGCCTCCTCTATCTCCAAATCCACGGCCACCACCACGACCTCCTCTATCTCCAAATCCACGTCCACGGCCTCCACCGAATCCTCCACGACCTCCACCACGATCTCCACCACGGCCTCCTCTAAATCCTAAAATTTAAAAAGAAAAAAAAATTAATTTTTGATACAAATTATTTATATTTACCATTACCGCTTCCACGGCCACCTCCTCTTGAATCTGGACGTCCCATAATTTAAATTCACAAACAAATTAGTAAAATTATAGGAAAAAAAGTCTAGAGAAATAAAAATAAATTTAATTTAAAAAGATACACTTGGTAAAATGTATACGATGTAAGAATATTTTCCATCTAAGATGCAAATGAATTTATTAACTATTTTAAGATAATTTTTTTGTGTCATCAAGATATTATCAACTAAAAATTTTTAATTATATACATTTAATTATTGATTAGAAAAAGATGTCTGATGAAAAGGATTGTAAAAGATTTGGAGATGAATGGTATGATAAGATTGTCGTCAAAAAATCTAACACATTAAGTGATATGATTGAAAGTTTGTGGTAAGTATGAAATAATAGATTAATTATACTTTTTATAGTAATGAAATAACATCTTCAGATATTGAGGAGCGTATAAATTCATTGGATAAAATATTAAGTGTAATCAAGAAGTTTGATAAAACATATTTAACTGAAAGTGAAGTTGGATTACTGTTAGAATTTTTCATTTCAAAAATTAATGACTTTGCTTTAGAACAAAGTAGAGCTGTTGAAGGTACACATTATATATTACATACTTTTGATAATATTCCTAAAAATTGCGAGAAAGAAATCTTTCAATGTATTTTTAAAGATGCTGATGTTCAATCATGGAAACAAGATGATAGAAGTTACTTGTTTGATATTTTTTATTTTATTATGAAGACAGAAGAAAATATTAAAAATTTAAAGATGATGGAATCAGATGTTGTCTTAGCTTTTATAACTGCAAGTCAAGGAGAGAAAGATCCAAGAATATTGATGAAAGTATTCAAATTGTTTTTACATATTGTTGAAAATTTTTCATTGAATCGATTTGTTGAAGAAATGTTTGATATAGTGTGCTGTTATTATCCAGTTGATTATACACCACCAGAAAACGACACTATTAAAATTAGTAAAGAAATGTTAACTTCATCATGTGAGAAATGTTTAATATCTACGAAAGCATTTGTACCATACTTTCATTCATTTTTACAAGATAGATTAACAGAAAGCGATGAAGATAATCCTATTGAAGGAAAATTATATGATTGTATATTTTTAAAAAAAGCTTTAACTTCATTTGGTATTCCTGCATCAGTATCATATCTTAAAGATTACTTTTATATTTTTAGAAGTATTATTTTAAATCCTACTTTAAAAAAGTGTCAAAATTGTATTCCAATTGAATTAAGAGATGTTACACATTATATCATTGAAGGTTTAATGAAAGAAAAAGAGCGTGGTGAAAAGGTAATTAATATAATAACAAATGAATTATTAGAAAATGTAGAACCATTTATTGTTCAAGCTGAGATGGGATTGTGCGCAAGAGCAATAGATTTTGTCTTTTCAATTTTCGAGATTACAAAAGATGATAAAATTAAAAACAAAGTTATTTATTGGATTGGAATTTTGTTAGAAGGAAAAACACTTCAACATAAAGATAATCACAAAGAGATTATTAATGATTCTTTACCTTTTATTGGAAAATTTTTATCTTTATCATCAACTTTTGGTATTGAAATTGATACTTTATATCAACAATTGAAAAATCTTGAAAAAGAATATGGTGAAGCTATTTTTGAGGAAGAATGTGGTATTGAGGAAATATTGCTAAAAAAATGTTGTGAAAAAAATTATATAATATTTTTTAATCATGGTATTAAAAATATAATTGAAAAAGAGTATGATAATAAGCATAAATTTTTCAATATGTGTCATGAAATAAGTAAGAAATATCCAGATTTTATTATCAATGAATTATTAAAATGTGAAAAAAAATTTATAACAAATTGTAATGTTTTTTCATTATATATAAGTTGTTTAAGCAGTGAAAATATTTGGAGACAATTTGAATCTTTTATTATAATGAATATTGAGGTAAATGGATTTAATGAAAAAATATCAAATATTATTATTTACTGGTCAAAGATTCTTGATGAGAATATTCTTGTGAAATTTTTAGAATGTATTTTGAATCAATATGATGTTTTGGCAAAGCGTAATAATGTACATCATTCAAAAGTTATTGCTGAAATTGGTGCATGTCTAAGTGAAAATAAACACGATTTTATCACTGACATATTTTTTAAAAAGTTAGAAAATGATATTATAAATATTAAAGATTTTAAGAATCTACTATATATAATTTTTCCTTTATTAATACAATCAAAGAAACTTTCAATAGAACACATTGAAAAATTGATAAGTACTTCTATAACAGAAAAAGAAAAAATATATCTTTATGGTGCATATATTAGTCATTCGAGTGATACAAAATCATTATATCTCTTTCCAAAAGATATGATACAAAATATTGATGCAAGAATATACTTAACAAAAATATTATCAATTAAAAATCACCCAGAATATTTAAATTACATTAACAATATTTTTATTGATATCAATAAAGGAATAATAAACGAATCTGACAGTGAAAAAATAGAAAATTTATTTAATTTTGAAGGATTATATAATGATCCGAGATTATGTAATTATACAAAAACAATATTATGGAGACAAAGATATTTTTGTAAATTTGTTGAAATATTTATGGAATATTACTTGTTTGCAGAGACATTTTCTCTTTATTTCACTTTACTCCAACCAATGCTTTCATTCGCTACAACAATTCCTATAAAAATGAATAATGAACTACTTCATCTCTTACCTGTTATTGTTGATGCATTAGTTCAGGTTAATGTTATTAAAACAGAAACAGATCAGCATGCTTTAATGTCATTGTTAAATGGCTTAAATCAACTTCTACCAATGGCGCCATTTAAGGATGTACCTCAAAAATCATTAGACAATATTATTATTAAACTTTTAGATTTTATTCAAGATACTTCTATACCAGCAATATCATTACAATCATTAATTGTACTTGAAACACTTACAAAAGTTGCACCACCAAATAGAATATCAATATTTTATAATAAAGTTATTAATGCTTTAGCTGTAGCATCAAAATGTTCCAAAAGAGCTATTCGCATTGCAGCAGCCAAAGTTAGAAATGAGTGGGAAGTTTTAATATAAATATGTTGTTATTAATTTCTTTTGGTAAAATTTTTATTTAAGTATGAAGAAAAGATAAAGCAACATAATAAATTAAAATTTTGGCTTTAAAATAGTTGGTTTTTTTGCTGGTGGTGGTTGTTCTATATGATTTTTAGGTAATTTAAAACCATTACCACTAAATGGTTTACCTTTAGCTTCTTTCTTTTGAACAAAATTTCTCCAACTAACTCTCCTCTCATCTCTCGATTCTTCATAATTTTTCTTAAACTCTTCTTCCAATTTTCTTTTCTCAGCAGCCTTCGTTGTTTCCTCTGCTTTCCTTATTTTTTCATTTTGTTCTCTTTCCTCTAACATTCTTCTTTTTCTCTCACGATCAGCAAACACTTTTGTAACAACAACCCATAACATTTTAGAATATCCCTCAGGAGTATCTTCGGGTATGTCAGTAGATTTACCTTCTTTTTTTAATTTTCTTCTTTTTTCACTCATCATTATGGCTAATCTAGCTCTAGCTTCAGCGTAACCATCCTTTATTTTGGCTAATTTTGCTGGTTCTTCAATTGCTTCAATAGCTTTCTTTAATATATCAAAAGCTCTATCGGCTCTCTCTCTATCATCAGGATTTTTATCTGGATGCACAAGCACTGAAAGCCTTTTGAAACGTTTTTTACAATCATCGATTGAGCTTTCTGGATCTATTTGTAATACTTCAAAAGGATTTAAATTTAGATACGTTGAACCAGGTTTTAATAATCTATCAATTTGTTGGACTGACGTTAAAACAGAATCTTTCTTTTCCAATTGTTTTATGTCAGTGTAGAATCTTTCAAATTCATCAATAGAATCCATGTTAGACATCATGATTAATAAAAAAAAAAAATAGGTTTTTTTGGAAGGATTGAAATAAAAATGCAAAAAATAAAAATCTCTTACGAAGATAATTTTGGAAATGTATATTCTCAAGTTCAAATAATATATCTGCTAATGACATTTATTGAGGCACGTTAATAGTATTATAATTAAATAAAAACTAAATTATATTTAATAAAATTATTAATAAAAATATTAATATATTATTTTGTTTCAAAGATGATGAGGAGAGTCTTTGTGACCAGGATGGTTCAGCAATAATTCTTCCTACAAAAGAATCTCCAGTAAATGTTGTTATATTTGATACACTTGTAATGTCTAACGTATTATTAGTTTCCTCTGCATCCCGTAAAACTTTGTCTAATAATAAATTTCTATAAGTATAAACAATTAAAAATGTATTAAGATTTTTTTTTTCTTGATAGAAAAAATACCTTATATATGCCTTCTCATTAAAGTCAAAATGTGCATATAATTCTTTATCTAATCTAACATGATTAGAAGCATTTAATTTACCATCATTACAATTATCTCCTTTTGCACATAAACATGTTATTAAGCCTTGAATTAATTGACAAAGAAAGGTATGTTCGCTAAATAATTCAATTGAATCTTCAGCTTGAGCCATCGTATTCTTTCTATTTCCAACACGTTCCATCTCATCAATTGTAGCATTTAAACAACCAGCCGAAAATAAATTATGAGTTCGTGTTGTATGTTTCCTCATATAACATATATTTCCTTTACAAAATGAAGCTTTATTGTAACATGAATGAAATGTTAATCCATCAATGGATTTATAATTGGTACAGAAAAAACAACTTTATAAACATGTTGTAAAGATTAATATTATTTAAAACTTACTTTCTAAAATAATTAACATTCCAATTTGGGAATTCATTACTTTTATATGTTGCTAATACATTCTTAGAAAATATAAATACAATACATAAAATATAGTTATATAGTAGTTTCATATTTTCTCTTCTTTGAATAATTAAAATTTCTTTACTTAACAAAAAAATGAAGCTATAATTTTATCAAAAAAAAAAAACTTTTATCAACAGAAAAATGGAAGAAAGAATATAATATATTTTTAAACTGTAAATAGAATAATTAAAAAATGACTTTTCTTTAACATTTATTTTTAAGTAATGAAAAAATTGTATAATAAAGAAGAAAGTTCATAAGAATAAAATCCATAACAAAATAGTTTTGTTCTTTCAACAAATTCAGTTATATTATGTGTAAAGCTTTCTTAAAATATAGTAGTAGTCCTTTAATTATACTCAATAGGATATTAAAAAATTCTTAAAACACTTAAATTTCAATATTATATATAAAAAATGAAAAATGTTAAATTTTTCAGAGTAAAAAATGTTTGGTATAAATATATTATTATTATAATATCATGAATTGTAGATTATGTTTTTTATTTAAAAAAATGTTATAAATCTTTTAATTTAGTTAGACATATTAAAAAATGTAGTGAGGAAGAAAAAATGTAATAAATAAAAAATTGGTTTAATAAGAATGATATAATGTAGATTATTTAAGTGTGCCATATTCTTAGGACACATATTATTGTGTTAATGAATATTTATATTAAAATAAAAAAATTTTAATAAAAAAAAAATTCATTCTTAATTGTATAGTAAAAATAAATAATATAATTTTTATTAATAATTCATCAAAATATAGGTTGTACTGAATGTGGAATATAAATATAAAGATGATATTTTATCGGTTAATATAAATATTTTGGGGATAAATAAATAGAGAGGTTTTACTTTTATGAAGAGATATTTATTATTAAAAGTAGTAAAAATTCTACGCTACAGTACGTCATTCCTAAATATAGAGATATATGTGTACCATCTAATTTTGTTTTAGACAGAAAATTAAAAATTATATATAAGATGTTGTATTTGAAACCTACTATAATTTTAATTAACATTACTTTTTTTTATATGTTTCTTAATTTTAATACCTTTATAACATTTTGAATAAATATTATTTTTATTTATACAAAAATTATTATTATAGACTAGTATGTTGTCTATATACACATTGAAATATGTCATTTTCAAGAAGCAAAAAATATAATTATTTAAAAAAAAANAAAAAAAAATATAATTTATAAAAATATAACGCTAATATTATTATCAAAAAATATATCAAAACTATGTGAAACATGTATTTTTTGTCTTTGGATATAAAATATCTAGTTTGTTATGAAAATCCAATTGAGCTTTGACTAAATCTTTTCTGGCACTTTGTACAACCGAAGCAACAAATAATATATTTTCAGAAGTTTTTTCATCAACTTGATGGTAGGCAAAGATATCATTCACAATTAAAAAATGATACCCACCACGGCACATTTCTCTTCTCTGAAAATAAAAATGTTTTAGGTATTTTTGATAAAATTTAAAGAGTATATATTATATATGTAACATATATAACATATTAAGATAAATTTTAAAAGCATTTAATTTACATGTTCTGTTGTTACATCTAATGGATAAGGAAATGACTCCTCATATAATGGAATATCTTTTCGTGTTACTATTTGTGGTTCCCAATACCCGTTATTATATGGTTGTTGGTACTGTATTGATGGTTCTTTTCTCTCTGGACTTTTTAACCATTCATCTAATTTATTGGTCTTATTATTAATATTAATTTGTTCAAACTCCGATGCATGACCATTATAAATTAATTTATTTAATTGCTTCTTATTTTTAAGTATATATCCATGAGAGTGAATAATTTCAAATGATCTAAATACAAGTGCATTCTTTTTTTTCTTCAATAAATATTTTTTTGATAATTTTAACATTTTATTATAAAAATTATTGCTAAAATATTGATCTGATTCAGATAAAACTACATAATTTGATTTAGTTTCCTTATAGATAATATTTCTCATACTATTTATAGGATACTTTATAGCTTCCTTAATCTTTCTTCTTAAGGATTGTGTTATAGAACTACATGATTTGTATAAAAATTCTCTGTTAGAACAATCAAATTTCTTTAAATATTTTCTTAGTTGCGTTTGAGAAACATTACTTTTATTAAGATTATATATAAAATATGCCCAAATTTTATTTTTTTTTGATTTATTAATTGATAATATTCTACAATAAGCGCAATTGCTAACTTCAGACATCACTTCATCATCCTCCATAAATACACTTAATATGACTGGACCTTTCCATTCATTTACTTGTCTAATGTAATTCTTTAAATTTTCCGTTGATCTTATGTGTATACCTAATGTAATTGTTTTTGTAATATTTCTCATGTTTCCTTTGATAGGTGAATAATATATATAATTTTCATTATGTTTTACATATTTATTATCTATAAAAATAATTAATAAAAAAAAACAATTATCCTACTTTTAATCGTTTCTTTTCCATTCAAATAATATGATTGTAGAAAAAATATAATAAAGCAATACACAATATTCATATTTAAAATATTAAAATAAAAATTTTAAAATATAATTTTAAATATCAAATTAATGTTAATAAAAAAATCTGTCAACACAATAATAAATAAACATGTTTTTAGGTATACTGGTAGCAAAAGATATATATCTTGAAAAAATAAAATTTAATTTATATCAATAATTTAGGTTAATAAAAAAAGTTATATCTCATTAATTTTTAAGCATTTTTATATCTGGTTTAATTGATCTATTAATTTAATGATTAATTTTAGATATAAAAATTTGTTAAATAAAATATTAAAGTTTAAAAAACATTTATTAATTTGAATGACGTAATATGTTCACCTTACAATAAATTAGTTATATTATTAAATTAACGATTAAAATTGGTAATAGGATAATTACTTAACAATCGTGTTATCAATCATCTCCTTTACTTTCATATGTTGCTGTTTTTATAAGATTTCTGATTCTTTTCGTGTCAGTGTCAGAAAATTTATTCTGTTTATTGGATAGATCCTTCTTTCTTAAATCCTTCTTTCCAGAATTGTTATTTTTTGTTTCTTTATCGCTTAATGATTTATCTAAACCAAGTTTAACTAAATTTATATACTTCGGATTACCACTACCATCAACAGTATCATGAATATTATTAGTTGATGCATCAGTATTGCAATCTGATTCCTTTTGTTTTGGTAAATCTTTTGTTTTAGGTGATAATTTAACTAATTCACTCTGTCCATTTCTAATACCTTTTCTGATAGTTTGCTTATTTTTGTTGCCCATATTATCGTGATCTTTTTTGCCATCTGTAAGTGCAGCCAATTCAATAGCGTTAAAATGATTAGGCAACACTTTTCCACCTTCATTTACTTTTTTTTTCTTTTTGTCATGTCCTTTCAATGTATCAACATGTTTAACCTCTGTATATTCATTTTTCGTGACTTTACATCCTTTTTTATCAATAGTCTGATGTTTAATCTTACAATGTTCAAACTCAACAGTCCTCGTAACACCATGCCCCTTATTACCCCCATTGGGAGTTTTATTCCCTTTCTTAAAACTATCATTACCAGTACAATTAAATATTAATAATGAGGAACATATGAATATTATATTATATAGAAATATATAATAGATATCTGAACAAAATATAAAATGATGATAAATCATTTAAACAAAAAATAAATATATCATTATTTTAATAAAAATAAATTATTTAAAATTTTGCATAAATAATTAATTTTTTTATATTCATTACATTTAATATTTATTAATTATCATATGGGATAATATTTATTAAAATATATTACTATAAAAATTTAATGTATTTTGACGACTGTGTGTTACTTTTAATATTTTTTAAAAGAAATTATCATATATACAATTATATATTACATAATACAAATTAATCAGTTGATGCTGTTTTCATGATATTACATATACGACTTGTATCTGAATCACTAAATCTTATCGGACTCTTCCTTATCCTTTCATCTTCCACTTCTGTTAATCGAGCATAACATGGATTACCTAAACTATCCACAGAATCATGAACGTTATCACTTATTGATATGGATTTTTTCAAAGAACGATGGTATATCGTATTATCTTTAAACGAATTTGACATCCCAACTTTTGAGTCTTTTGTTAAAAAAATATTGTCTAACGACATTGTATATGAATTTTTACCGCAATTCTTTTCAGTTGTATCAATTTTATCTCCAATATTGTTTTTTCCTTTCTTTTCAAAATCTTCATTTCCCTCATGAACCAACATATGATTTAAATGTTGCGCATCATTATTAAAATGATTTGTATTTGCTGCTGAAACCACTTTACCTTCAACGTTATCTGATTCCTTCATTTTGTCATCTCTAGTTGGTGCTTTCTTTTTTTTCTTAACATTATTATTATCATAATCTATAATCTTTTTACTATTTGTAATCCTAACGACTTGATTTTTTTTTGGACATATTAATACTTCTTTTGTACCATGTATCATAGCGATTGTTTTATCAATTCTTTTACGTCTCTTGCTTTTCTTTTCTCTTTTAATTTTATTCCTAAGATTACCATTACCAGTACAAATAAGGATAAGCATAATTAAAGTTAAAATGAATCCATTAAAAAGAAATATTTGGTACATCACAAAAAAAGAGCATTTATTCATTTAAAAACAAATTTCAAATAAAAAACAACCATTTAAAAATCTCTGATATTTTAATCTTTCTTTTATTAGCCTAAATTTTGCATAAATAACGCTAATATTACATTTCTTTTTTATTATTTTGAATACATTAATAAACAATAATGATAATTTTATGTGCACTTTTATCAAAAAAATTTAATGTTATTGTTTTTAAAATTGGCACATTTTCTTTTTAAAAAAAAATACTATTTTTTGAAAATTTTCAAATTCGTTATATTATAAATAAAATGAAAAATTATTAATTTTAATTAAAGTTATATATAAAAATATTTTTTTATCATAATTAATAAATTTAATGATAATATACATATATAAAATTTCACATAATAACATAGTTGAGGTAAAAATGTTTATTTTTATTTTTAAAAGGGAATATTTTTAATTATATTTATTTAGCTTAAATTTAAAATGCATCATTAAAAATTGGTTTATAATGATACTTAAAAGTTTGTGTTCTTTAAAATTAGCATGTTATTTTTGTTGGAAAACAAATGTTTTTAATAACTTTTGTTTATTTATAAATTCGAGTAAAATGTTTTAAAACGATATTTATATATTCTGCCTTAAGAATAAAAATTTTTTAAAAGTTATATATATACAATTTACTTTAAGAATTATTATGTATTTATAATAAAAATTTAGTACTAATATTTTATTACCTTTTTAATTTTCAATAATAAAGTTATAAAAAAATGTTTTCATTTTAATAAAATAAGGAAATATTTTTATATTAAAGTATATTTTTAATGGAATATTTCTTTTACATATAAAATTCATATCTAAAACATTATCAATAATGCGATCATTTTTTGATAAATTAAGTATTATATACTTGTACTTATATATAACTATTTTCTATGTATATAAATGATATCAAAGAATATTTTTTATTTTATTAATTTTTTCCTTAAAGATCTTTTTAGGAAAGAGAATTATAACTTTAAATCATAAATGTATTATATTTTTGTACGTAGACTTTTTTTTGTTATTATTAACACTGTGAATAAAAAAATTAAATTTGAAAATATATTACTTTAGTACTTTTTAACATTTCTATGGAAAATTAGAGTAAAACAATATTTATATTTAAATAAAATTATAAAAAAATTTTTTTATCATATTTTTTTTTCTATTAATTCAATTTTCAATTAAAATACATATGTCTTTTACACTACTATTTTTATAAAAATATCATTTGTTGAAACTTTTTTTAGTTTCTACTTTAACGAAATGACAATCTATTCATAGGATGTTAATTTTAGAAAAATAAAATTTGAGTTTTTTTTTATTAAAGTATAAAACTTTTTTTTAACTTTCTTTTAAATAAAAATATTTTTTTAAATTAAAATTGATAAAGTAAAATGATAATAGTGAAAAGAAGTAAAAAGACAATTTGTATCATACATCACTTTAATCACATTGTTGATTCATTGTAAAGATGTTATACGTTTTTTTGATATATATATATATCTACATCTTATAAATAAAACATTTGTATAAAAACTCTTCTGTAGTTAAATTCTCAAAACGCTCATATTTTTATTTTACAAGTTTTATTCCTTTTCCTCACTTTAAAATTTGACTGTTCAAGTAGCTTTCTCTCTCGTTTATCATCAAAGCTGGTAAATCATATTTAATTCAACAAATTTCCTTAAATATTACAAAATAATTATTTTCTCCTTCTTTACAAATAATACTTTTTACTTCCACACCATTTCTTTGATTCATGTATATTTTATGATGATGACTTCATTATTTTTTTTTATTATGATTTGCCAAACATCTAATTTTAAAATATTTTTAATATTACACACATAATATTTTTGGTTGGCAAATATTGTTTGTAGTATTGTCTATATTATTTTTTATCCATCTTTATATATGGTTAAAATGTAGATTAACTTTAAACTTTTCATAAATGTTATTCTCTTAAACAATGAAGTTTTACCATATTATATATATATGGGAACAGGAGAGTTAAATTAGTGGTATTAATTTATATACAACAAATTAGTAATCTTAATGAAATTGGGGCTTTTGCTTCTTCTTTCATTTCCTTACATCTATGTGCATGTGTAGATACACTTCTTTTTAACTAATAATTTATCACTTCATATATTTTAATGTTAAAACTAATATATTATACACTCTACAAAAATATTTTATTAATATTCAAATATAATTATTTCAATGATAAATATTATTTTTCACTATTTTTCTAAAACCGAGTATTTAAAATTTTTAAAAAATGAATTTTTTTTTTGTCAAAAGCAATGTATTATTTGGATTAATTTATAATAATAAGGTGCAGGTTAACAAAATAATACATTAAAAGATTTATTTTTTTCTTCTATACTGTAATTTTTTTGTTTAATGTTACGTTACATTTATTATTAAAACAGTTATATCTTGTTATCTAGGATAATGTTAACAAAATTTATTATCACTATTTTTAAGCTATTTATCAGTCGTACCTCTATATTTAAAAAGAATACAATATTACATATACTTCTTGTATGGATAAATACCTCAAAGAATTATTGTTAAAAGTTTCCTCGCTTTATAATTTATATAAAAATATCATTTTAAACAACTTAAAAATTAATCTGTACTTTTCATGTTATTCAAAAAATACTATATATATATATATAAACATTGATACAATTTTAATTACATTCTTATAGAAAAAAAACTTTTCAATACATTAATTGGGTAAGATAAACAAATTATCTTTTCTTGTTAAAATTAAAAATTAAGTCACGCTATATTTACATGGTAGTTATAATATTTAATCTATCAAATACCTTATATTTTTTAATAATATAAAGATTAATTTATTTGTAGTTATATGCTTCACAAATTTTTTTATTTCTACTCCATCAAGTAACATGTATATGTCCAATTATTTTAATTTTTGCCATCTATTTAAACAAAAATTTGTTAACTCCATCAAAAATTTTTATATATGTTATGTATTCTTCTTTTATAGAACTCTTAAATTTTTAAATAAATAGACTTATATTTTTACTTTTTAATATATTTTTAATATTGAATTTTATTATTTATTCAAATGTTTGTAATCTTTTAATTTAATAGTTTAAATTTTACTAGATACAAATACAATTTATTTGTATTGACTTTTTGATATATTATATATTAACCAGGATGATAAAAAAAAAATTTTTGTCTTCCTCTTATTAAAAATAACCATTTTATTTGTATATCTTCTATTCATATATTTTTTTTACAAATAAATATATACTTTTATTTTTAAAAACTTAAAACAATTTTACAGAAGAGGAATTATTTGTGTATATGTAGCTTGTTTTCATTTAATACTATATCACTAAACAACCGGATTGTCATATATATTTAAATAAATAACAAAAGAGGAAGAAAAAAATATTATTTAAATTATTCACAAAAGTATCAAATTATACTTCTTTTTTCATCTTGAAGTTCTATACAAAATAATTAAAAATGTCAAGTCCATTTGTCACAAGAATAAGATCCTCCTTTCGTTTCAAAGGCAAACCAAGAAGGACTATGGAAAGGATTAGTGCTCAAATAAGGGAGGAGAGTGAAAACATTGATGTAAGTTGATTTAAAACAATTTGTACTTTTTTTATTAAAAATTATTTTAAAAACATCACTTTGAGTTTACAAAATATCATATATCTCTCTTTATTTCTCTATTATTGTGACATTTTTGTCTTAAACTTAATATTAAATATTTTATTAAATCAAATAATGATCTCATTATTATTTTAATAATAATAATATATATATATCATATTACATAATTTCAATAACTAGATGACATTTTAAATACTTTTCAATCAAAAATATATTGTTTACATGAGATGGGCATATAAATATTTTATAAATTTTTATCAAGATAATAATTTTAATCTGAAGAAGGTAAAAATATTTTATAAGTATCCATCATTCACTTCTTTTTTTATCTTCACTCTCAAAAAGCATTTATTTACATTTTTTGTGGAACAATTATTTTAACAATAGTGAAAAACATTTGTATAGTTAGTATATATATATATATATAATAACATTTATCTTTTTATTCAGGAAAGAGATATTCTTAAACTGTCTTGATACACATCCCCTTCATAAATCATATTTCTCAATTATATCTATAATATTATAACAAATTTTTGAAAAACCAAAAATATTTTAACTAATAGATTTATTTATTTTTGTGATATTTATATTTCAAAAACTATCAAGTGCATATTTTTTTTTTGGTATTATTGTTATATATATTTTTAATGAAAATGAATATCCATTTGTTTATAAAATATTTAGTTTATTAGACAACATTTTTTAAAAAGTTCATCTATTATAATATAATCTTCTAAACATTTATATTTTTATAACTTTTATTTTTATTTTCAACAAAATTCTCAAGAGATTTGTAAAATCTTTTTCAATCACTACTTTATACTATATAACTTTTGTCTACCAAAAATTTTTGTTACAATACAAGATATTTTAATAATATAGGAAGAAGAGTAGTAATTTTTAAAAGCAAAAGAAATTAAGATATGATATTTTGTCTGAGAAGTTTCCTACATTTAATCATAATATCTCCTTTCTTCTTTTGTTATACTATAAAACAATTGTCTATAACTATATACAGGACAGTAATATTATTTTTCTTGATGCCTTTTTTACTTTCATATGCCCTCCTTCAAACATTCAATGGTGAGTCGAGACAAAAATATGAAGGGTATATAAATATTAAAAGATTCATTCCATCTTATATTCAAGTTGTATTTTTTGAATTTTCATATATATATATATATATTAATGATAAAATGATTTTTAAAAAGATTATTATTACAATTATATATTTTTCTCATAGATGAGGAATTTTTTTTTTGTTAAATCATAATTATATTGTACTTTATTCAAACTATAAATTATAATTAATATTATATATGAAATATTTTGTTTACCATTTAATGTATTTAATTAAGAAGGAAAACAATATATTAAAGAAAAATTATTTGTAATTGACTAATAAAATTTCTATTAAATTTGATTCAAAATTAATTATGTCATCAAAAGTTGGAAAATTACGTGTAAAAGATTATGTAAGAATAATCATTATTATATTAAATTTTATTATATTTTATTATGTCTTTCTCCCTTTTCCATTGAAAAAGTGTTTTAAAATTTTATAATTATTAAAGAATAAAAAATTAAATATTACTATTATAACTACACTCTCTCCTACTTATCTTTAATTTAAAGTATTATCAATCATTATTTTTATTATTATATATATATTTTAACTTTTTAAGAATCCTCTCTTTTTCTATTAAAAATATATTTTTAAAAATTGATAGGTATAAAGAAGTATATTTATATAGAAAAATGATAAATGTATATTATTTATAGAGTATAAATTATATAATCAATTCATAGATACAATTAGAACAAAAGCATATCTAATGAATGATGAGGATTTTGTTTTGTTTAGCTTAATATAAATATCTATTATTATTAAATTTAAAATTAGATGACTTTTTTCAAAATAGTTTTATCATTTGTGTTAGGAAGATAGATATAATGATAAAAAGACAATTGTTAATATAAAAGATAAATGAATCAAAAGAATAAATTTAGAGGAAAGAATAGCAACAATATATATTTTGTTAGTTATTTCTCACATAACGTACATATGTAGTAGTTTTAACTTATATTATTATTATATTTTACCTTTTTTAATTGCTATTTACAATTAAATTACTAGAAATTGTTCCTCTTTTTTTACTTCTTTTTAAATATGGCTGATAATAATATAAGAAAATGGAATAAATCACAATCAAGTTTTAGACATCGTTCTACCAAAAATGACAGTCCTCCTAAAACATCTATAAATATATTAGCTCATATACCATCTATATCAATGCCAATTGATGTTGATGAAGCAGGATCGTTATCAAGATCACCATCATTAGATCAGGTATCTCGAGATGATTCACAAAAATTATTATCACCATCAATAATGCCAAGAATTCATTTATTATCTACAAGTCAACGTAGAAAAAAATTCATGCAAAGGACAACAACATTATCACATGAATATCATCAAAGTAGTCATGACGAAGATAATTCAAACATGTCACCACACATTCTTGAAGATATTGAACATTTATCTTTAAGTTCAAGATCAAGTTCCAACTCTGAATCTATTCCAAAACTTAATCGACCACCAACATTACCTGATGGCTCGCCACCATCACCTCATTTATTACAACCACCAGATGTTTTGAAATCTAATATTTTTCTACTGGAACGCCCCCCACATAAACAAGTAAATGCTTCGTTAAATTTTTATCAAAAATTAAATAAACTCACCAAAAAAACAACATATTACATAATGTTGAGACCAAAAAACCATTTAGCTTTATATATTCTTGTTACTGGGAAAAATTTCTTATTTTAACTAACAAAATCTTTTTTATCTCCATCTTATTTTAATATCATCAATTAACTCCTTAACAATAATAGACATTATTATAAATATATATATATTGTTATTTTAAAATAACAAAAAAAAAAGATAAGTAGGTATATATCAAAAAAGAGAGGGGAAGACCATTAAAAAAGGAGGAAGATTGCGTGCATGTACCAGAAGATTAGTTTGGAGATAGAGGAATATATCTTTATAAAATTCATGTTTCTCCATTATTTTGACATATTAATTTCCTTAGACCATCGTTATTACACTATATCTTTTATCAATAATATATTTATTCTTCATCAACACATATTTTGTGGGTTTATGAAAAAGATAGAAGCTTATTGTAGTTGGTAGTTATAAATAGGAAGAAAGTAGACAGAGTTTTTGTTAAGTTGAGATATGGAATAGGGTTAAAAATTTTTGAGAATTGTTACTATATCATCATCATCTACTATAATGAAATAGCTTAAAACTACTTCATAATGTATTTTTACATGTTTGGATGGTCCACTTTTAATATTATAGATATATATATATATACTCTTGTAAAATATATTATATAAATATTCTCTTTTTGATATAAATTTTAATATCATCAAAATAATAAGTTGAAAATTAATAATCTTTAGTTATTATTTTTGATATATTATTAGTTATTATTAATTTTATTAGTGGATATATATATTTCAACTTTATGAGATACTTATATTTATTATAAGTTTAAGAAAGATATTACTGGTAACATTATATTTTGATTTTTAAAAATTTATACTTTTAAGATTTATTTTATTTTTATTAAAAAGAAATATTTGTATAATATTCAAATGATTATAAAAGTGATTTTGATATAAAAATATTATTATTCCTATCTCAACACATAAAAATGACTTCGAAAAGTGGAATTGATTCATCAAAAAATAGAAGTACTATAGAATATTCATTAATTAATCTTGGTACTACTATTCCTATATCATTAATGTCTGGAGCTCAAAGAAGGAAAAAATTTATGCATAGAAATACTCATTTTCGTGATTCTATTGATTCTAGTTATGATTATGAAACATCAGTACAATCATCACTTAAATCACCTCCTCCTATTCATGAAGATAAAAGATTTTTAACCGTTCCACATGATGAAGATCTTGAAGATCCTGATAGTAGTGTATGGTTTTTATTATTATTCATATAATCAAAACATATTTTACAAAAACTAATTATTTTTCTTTTTATCTCTAATTTTATGACTCTGTCCTTGACTTAAACTTTTATTTTCAAAAGTTTCATTTTTATGCTTTTGTCACTTTACCACACGCTTCAATATATATAATAGAAAACTAATTGTATTTTGATAATATTGAAGATAAATGAAGCATCTTTAATATAATACAAAATTATATATTGAAACTTAATTATATTTTTACTTTTAACATCCTTTTATCAAACTTTTCAAAAAGTTTTTGGTTTATACCAAAACTTTCATGCATATATATATATACCATATTTATCTATTATACTCATCATATTAATTTCTTCAAATATATAGTAAAATACAATAAATAATAAAAAGGGGAGAGAGTTTATAATAAAAATAATAAGTATGTATATTATTATTTTTTATCTATAGAATATATCATTGTTGATATTAATTAAAAACAAACATACACTAAAATTTTTAATTTAAAAAAAGAAATTTAAAAAATTCATGACATAAAATATAATAATATACATAAATAATCATTAGACTAAATGATAAAAATTAAAATATTTATTAATTTTGAAAAAAATTTAAAATTTTTTACAGGATACACTTGAAAAGATACCCATTCGTGCAAGAAGTCAATCATGGTTAATAAGGACTAGACATTTATATGATGATGCTGGTGCTAAGAAAACGCCAATATTATCCATGATGTTATATGCTTTCTCAATTTTTGTTCTTATATGTACTTTTCCATGGTCTTTACCTTTTTGTGTCAAAGTTTGTAGGTAAGTTATTTTTATTGAATTATATTTAAACAGCTGTATTTGTGTAATTTTTTAAATAACATTTTTAATTATTTATTTATAGAGAATATGAGAGAGCAGTAATTTTTAGGTTAGGAAGACTTTTAGGTTCAGGAACTAAAGGGCCAGGTTTATATTTTATAATACCTTGCCTCGATACATATAAAGTTGTATGTTTTTTTTTTTCCATAATAATAATTGTACATAAATATTTATTAGGTGGATTTGAGGGTATTATCATTTGATGTACCACCACAAGAGATTTTATCAAGAGATTCTGTAACAGTATCAGTTGAAGCAGTTATATATTTTCGTGTACAAAATCCTGTAATCTCAGTAACAAATGTAAATGATGCACAATTTTCAACAAAATTGTTAGCACAAACAACATTAAGAAATGTTCTTGGTACAAAAACTTTATCTGAAATATTACAAGAACGTGATAATATAGCTAGTGTAACAGAGAAGGTTCTTGATGAAGGAACAGATCCATGGGGTGTTAAAGTACAAAGAGTAGAAATAAAAGATATTAGATTACCACATCAATTGATGAGAAGTATGGCAACTGAAGCTGAAGCTGCAAGAAGAGCTAATGCTAGAATGGTACAATGTCAGGGTGAAAAAATTGCATCAACTGCTTTAAAAGATGCCGCTGACATTATGTGTAGTAATCAAACAACTGTATATTTAAGATATCTACAAACATTAGGACATATAGCTAATCAAAATAATGAAACTATTGTTATACCTTTTCCTGTTGAAGTAATGAGACATTTTTTAAAAAAATTTGGTTTTAAAAAAAATAATGGATCAAGTATTGATAAAAAAGAGGGAAGTGGTAAAGACTATGTTTTAGATATGACACCTATTATATTACCAAAAGATGTATCAACAACAAAAATTATTGATATGTTAGGAGAGAGAAAAAACGTTTGATATGAATTTATTTGATATTAATAACTATTAAATTATACTATTTTTTATGTACAAAAAATGTATATATTTAAAATAAATAAAAGTTGACCGGTATTAAAATGAATTACTGCAAATTCCCTGATGTGATACTTTATAAAAGTTGAAATATAGAAATCTTATTTTTTTTTTCATTTGTTTTTTGAAAGTTGATAGAAGAAGTGAAAGACTAGTGATATAGAAAGAAATGATAAATGACCAATATTATAAGCATAGAAGTAATCTTTGATAATTTTGATGAAGGATTGGTTATATTTGATTTATGTTCAGCGGAGGTAACATCGTTCATAGTTAAATATCTTATATCATTCAATATTTCTTCTTCAATTTCCATTGCAGAACCTTCATAAATATCTTCGTCATCTTCATCATCACCTAGAATATTAATCCTCATTTGTTCTGTCACATTACCACTACCTTCAATAATATCATTATTTGAATTATGTTTAAACATTTTACCAATTGTATTTGATAAAGTAACAAATTTAATTCTTTGATCCAAAAATTTATCCATAGATAATGTTAAATATAATCTTTGAGAAGAATATTCAGGGTTATATTTTTGTTTCTTAATACCATCAGGAATAATTTTATATTTATATTGTGATGTAATTTCATTACCGTTCCAACAAAATTGATTATCTTTGCTAGATAATTTATCATCACATAATGATTCTGGTAGTGTTTTCCAAAAATTTTTCATTCTTTTCAATTGGTCACCAAATGTTTCAACCATTCTTGTAATTATATCACTATCTCTTCTTTTTTTAATAATATTTTTATTTTTACCAATTTTTAATTCGACTCCATTATTCTCATTATTGTTACCTCTTTTTCTTCTATTCATTTTAAATATTTCCGGTGGATTGATATCATCAAAACAATTTAATATTATTCTATTTGACAGTTCAGCACCCCTCTCTTGATAGATCATAAATCCTTCTGATATTTGTGCTGGTAATGGTGCTAGGGTCGTTATAGGATTGGAGACATCTTTTAATTTGTTAAATAGTTGTAACAATGAATCTATAAAAAAGGTTAATATCATTTCATTCAATTTAAAAATAAATTTGAAAAAAAACTTTTGTACTTCTTAATGTTTAAATTTATATTTTATTTGTTCTTTACCATTTTAAATGGCAAAATTTGTAACAGGTGCAATAAAAAAGAAATTTGAAGTAATTACTCTTATTTGACAAATTGATATAAAAGTTATATATATGAGAAAAGATTTTTTAATTTAAAAAAAAAAAGTTAAAAATACCATAAAGAGAAAATTACCGCTATAAAATTATATAAAAAATCGCACCCTTGTAATAAAATTAATTATTAACATGTTTTTAAGGACATCTTCTTAAAAACTTATTCTACTAATTACCATAATTATAATTAGTTAAATTAAACAATTATTTCCTCTTATGTCTACATAATTACTTAATTTTTGAATTAGGTATAGCGGTACTTTTGTTTATACAAAAATGTGTGGATTATTAGTATGTGAGAGGATGATTCTTTTTCGGAAGAGATAAAAGAACAAAAAATATTTTAACTTCCGACCATTAAGTTCACCTCGTGAACAAATGGTATAAATTAATTATCCTATCATGTGTGTAATTATTCAAGTACTCTCTTATTTTAAAGATATATAAAATATACTTACCTAATAACACATTCCATTGAGCATCAATTTCGGCATACTCAGCCAAGCAACCTTTTAATATATTAGAACAATAACCATAACATGGTTTGCTTCCAGGAATATTATTTTGATTGAAAGTACAAACTTGACAATATTGCATTTGAACTAGTTTATTTACACATTCTTCGGGTATTGTTGTCTATAAAGTGTGATGTGAAAATTAAGAAGCGGTCAAAATATAAGAACCTACCTTTAAAAGTGAATGAAGTTGTGTGACAACTTCTTCAATAACAACAAAAAAAGACCGCCATACTGTAAATGATTTAGATAACTGGCCAGAAATTCTTTTAGGAATGTTAGAGAATGGTTTCAAATCTTTTTTCATCCTTAATAAACATTCTTTTTGTTCATTTGTTACAACTTTTTTTAGTGGATTTAACAATTCAAAGATAATAAGATAAGATTGTTCAAAAAATTGATCCATAATAAGGGGTATTGGTTTGACAGTATCTGTATAAAGATAATTATCAAGTTCAGTATACAATTCATCAAATACCTACAAAGACGAAGATGTAAATGATATGTTTTTTTTTGTTGTTGTAGTAAATGCTAATGTATCAGTTTTCTACAATTGTTTATATGATATGACCTTTGTGATAATGATATGGTAATAATGTTTTTATAAAAGAAATATAATAAAGTCAATTAAATATTTGTTTTCCTGTCATTTTGATTGAAGTCTAAGTCTAAATGTTTTTTATTATAATAGGTATAATAAATAATTTGATAGATAAAGTAAATAAAAGATAGAGGTTAATAAATTATTTTACTCTATAGATTGTTATTAATTAAAAGATTATTACATTTGAAAGTAAAAAGACTTTCTTGATTATTTATGGTTAAATAGGTAATTAATGATTTCTTAAGAAAGTTAAATCTTTTATATTAAGAGTATAATTCTACACCGGAAATATTTTCATGAACACTTAACAAAATAACAGGTGTTAAATAATATAATAAAGATTAAGGGAAGATATCCAGCTGACTTTTCTTTCCTAACCTTTATAAGATGTTAGAAAAGAAAATTAGCCTTTATAATACAATTATTTTTTTAAATTTTTAACCTACCTTAATGTTTGACTTGTAAAAAGGCCCATAAGTCTTAGTAAACATCTGGTTTAAGAAATCTTTATTTAGAAATATTTGATCTCTCATTTGTTCTGAAAAAGGGGAAAAGTTATATATATATTTCAAGTAGGTATTACATAATAAATTTTAATGATTTAGAATATTAAATAAACATTAATTAATACTTTAAAGTAGTCAAAAACTTACGCTTAAAACTAAGCAAATGCCGCTCAAAGAAGTCTCTTAACATAAAAATTTGATCTTGAAGTTTGTTTTCAATCCTTTGTTTAACAACTATTCGCATTTGTTCTTCAATAAATGTTGTACAACATGTTGTTTTCCTTGATGTACATATAGTTAAATTCTTAACTTCTTCTGGTAATGTTGGTACAGATATCAAATCAAATGGTGTTATTTTCATATGATCACAATCATTATTTAATTGTGTACATTTTATTCTTATAATATTTTTTAATAAAAGTATAAAAAACAATTTTAGTAGGATCATTTTGAAAAATATATTAAATTAATAGGTATCCTGTAAAAAAATATTTGTAAATAATATGTTTGAAGAAAAAAAAAATAATTAGAATAGTTAAATACAAGGTGTAAACTCAAAAAGCCATCATACATAATCTTCAAAAGTTTTAATATATGAAGGAGTGTATAGATGTAGAAAGTTTTTATAAATAGGCCTTTGTTATATCTGCGCAATTAATATATATGTAAATATATCAAAAGAGAAGAATGGCCTCTGACACCTCCTACATTAATCAGTCTAAAATATATGAATATATATATTATATATGTCGTTGCCTCTCCTTCTCCACAAACCACTAGACTCCAGAAATAATAATGATATCAAAATAAAGAATGAAAATGATTTACAATATAAGCATATTTATATGTTGATTAAATATATCAACGACGCAATTAAAACTAATAAATAATGCTCTTTGTTAAAAATTAATTGACAACTTTCAACAAAACCTTTAGGTGTTCTTCAAATTGTTCTCAAGTGTATCATAAAGTATAAATAAGGTGATTTAAGATTAACTTTTCTTGACTTATACTTGACTTGAGGTACAATATACATGTCAAGAAATATTTACAAGCTATACTTCCTTTTCTTAAAGCCAATTTATATATAGCTCCAAGTTTGATTATAAAGTGTCTTTTTTAAAAAAGATTNATATATATATAGAATAATAATAAAAATTAATTATCAAGGATAATTGTAATTGTGTTTTGTTAATACAATAAAATTATGTAACTTTTATTGTAAGAGAATATCTTAATCAAAAAAGTAGTAAGTGTGTACTTGATTTTATTTGATTTATATTAACTTTATATAGATAGATATAGCTAAAAGATAGATAAAAATTTTATGATGGGAATAATTATATAAAATTATAGATTGTGTGAAAAAGAAATAAAAAGAAGTTTGATTGTAAAAATTAGTTAATGAGATCGTAATTCTATTTTTGTATACAATATCTCATATTATAAGAGAATGTTGTTTAAAGGTATAAAATAAAGGTAATTGTAAAATGTTCTAAGGGATGAATATAATATATGTGAACATTTAAAATGCTTTTTTTGTAGTTGTAAGAAAAGAAGTGCAAAATATGGAATGAGTAATATATATGATGAAGATAAATGATCAATCAAATTTGGTTGTTGGAAAAGTTTATGTATAATTTGTTGAGAAAATGATATTTTTAAGAAACAATGGAATAAATTGTAAATATATCAAGATCACATCCATATGTTTTAAAGAAGCCTGTAAAATTAATATAACCAAATATGGCATTATAGATATAAATAAAATGTATCATCTCATTAAATATGATTTGTATTGTTAAAATGTAGTTTTAAATTGTATACAATAATATAAAGAAAAAAGACAGATGTCTGCCAAAGACAAAAATAAAATATGTAAAAGAATGCTATTGTCGGCTTGTTTCTTATTAATAAAAATACACCGGATTAGTTTAGAAATATATGTATGAAAACATCAGTAGGAAGTAAAATATCATGTTCAATGACACATGTATATCAAATAAAATGCCGAAACTAGTATGTTACTCAGATTTCTTTAGGNTTTTTTTTGTTGTGTTAATAAGTAGTATAAATATAAGTTCATATATCTTATTTTGTTGTAATAAAATTTTCGGCATCTTTTTGTAGGAAGAATGTTTTGTTGTCATAATAAGATAAAATAATGATGAAGTATTTTATGATTAGTATTAAAAAATAAAAAAGTTTTAGTAGAAGCTGCCGAAATGCTAGATGGTTGCATAAGTTAAGATAAGCTTTTGTTTGATATATTTTAATAATTATACAATTATATTATAAAATATCTTTTGATCTTTTGTATATATTATGCTTTATATTAACAGAAATGTTGAGAAAAAAATGTTAACAAAATATAATCACTTTTAAGAACGGGTCAACAACTCTACTTAATAATTATTATAAATGTAAAAAGATAATTCTGAGGTAAATATAAAGTAGTGAAGGAGTGTAGTAGTAAGAAGAAATTGATGTTCTTATAGGGGCAAATATGTTTGCGTTTCAGCTTAAATTAATTTTTACAGTATCTTGAATGACAAAAAAAAATCAATTTTCTAGCACTTAATTATCGGGATGTAGAGAAAAATATGATCTACAAGTAAAATGAAGATGTCAATTGTCTTGTAATAAGGGTATCATTAAATGAACCCCTATTGTGTGAGGTTAGTCAATATTGAAGTTAAAGTTAACGTAACGGGATTAATTTTTTTGAATTAATGAGAATAAAGGTTAATTTATTATATAAATTGAGGAAGATAATTGTGTTTATTTAAGGATTAAGAGATATGTGAAATGGGATTGGAGTATTTGGCAGATGATTTGAAGGTTTAAAAATATTTATAAATAAAGAATATGAAGGTTAACGAGTATTAAGGTGTTGCGTAAAGTTTATTTGAGTGAAAAAAAGATATTAATATGGGACGATTAAATTGATGTCATATTTATATATGCAAAACAGTCATTTGTTAATTAAGGATTAAGATATAATTAAATTTATTCTTTTATTATTAAAGTTTATCTCTGCATATTTTGTTTGTAATTAAAAAATTAATTATCTATTCATACCTTCTTTTAATTAATTATTTGTTTTATATTAATATTTTAATCATAAAACAGTTCAATCATGTAATATATTTTGGAAGATAATAACAAGGTTGAGGTTGTCATGTATTCTGAATAAGATATCAGTTTAAAGCAATTAGATTACTTCAAATTATTTAACTATTTAATGCTTAAATTTACTTGAATAATTTTAAATTAAAATAAATTTTAATAATTTTTTTTTATTTTATATAGTATGAATGTTATCGTATACATATAATTAATCATTTATAAATATTGTCATACATTTTTTGTTTGTTTGAAATAACTTTGTTAGTTCTCAGTGCATAGATTAGTCGTCGTATCAAAGTTACGTCTTAGAAGAACTGGCTTAGATTTGTATTTGAAAAATAAAATTGTCACAGTAACAGTAACTGTGAAAAGAAGACCTAGTATACACATTACCCATAAATTTCTCATTACAAAACCTTTATGATTAATATTTTCTTGTATTTCCCCATATATTGTTATTCGGTAAAATTTACCAAAATAAGATTCATATTCACAACGTGTTGTTACTCTTTCAACGTTTTTAATCATAAAAGGTAGTGGTTTAAAAGTTCTTTCATGATCTATATCGTTGAACAATTTCAAATGTTCTTTCATCGAATATGAATATAATTTACCTCCTATTTCTATTTCCATATGTTTGAGTTGAACATAATTTTTTAACAGAAGCTTGCATTTTAATAATACGTGTTTTTCTTTTTCAAAAAATATATATAAGTCTTGATCGTCTGGTAGTTTTGGTAACAATTCATATTGTTCTCTTTTAATTATATGAAAATTGTTTACAAGTGTTTGATTTCCGATAAAGTATAGAGAACATTCATATAATCCGTAAATATATGGTGATATTTTTAAACTTTCTCCAACTGGTGTATAACTTAAATATTTTATTCGTGTAAATTTTGTTGTGAATTTTTTAGAATAAAAATTCTGTAATTCACTTTCGGATTCATTTACTTTAATTTCACAATTGATTTTTATTTCATTTTTTAACTGTTCATCAATTAATACATAAAATAGATGACTATTTATTGATGACGGATTTATAGTATAATATCCATTCCGGACTATCCTTGTTGTTGCATTTGGTTGAAAAGTTTGACTTTTGCATTTAGATTCCAAACGCTTGTTTTGATTATAGTTATAAAAGTGGATGTCATCACCATAGTACATTTCATACTTATTTAATTCATCAAAAGAATATATTATGTCGGTTTGAAATATATTATATTTGTTTTTTCTCCTGACAACAAAAAGATATTTTTTATAATCATGACAAAATGATTTTTTTACAACAGAACTTGAATCTTCTTCATTATCACAATAATTAGTATTTGAACAGATAATATCATTATTTTTACTTTTATATTTAAATTTACTACTTTCATTTTGTATTGTAAACGAATTCTCTGATGGGTAAGATATATCAACTTTGATTTCTTGAAGTTTTGTTTCATTTCTGACTCCATGGCATACTATGGAGAAGTATTTTTTCATTTTAAAAAGATAAAAAGGAATTGAAAAGTCTTTTATTTCACCAGAAAAAAAAGATTTCCTCATTTTTCTGTAATTATTCGTGCATCTGTAATCTTCACAAGAAATTAACTTAGCGTCTCCGTTTACAGGATTTATATGGTAAAGTTTAGTCTTTTCACTTCTTTCAATTATTTCATCAATAATGTTCTTAGATAATGATACATTTTTAGATTTACAAATTGTATTATTTTGAGATTTTATTTTTTCTCTACAAAGGAAACAATATTTACAATGATTTGGTGAAAATAAAAGAAAAAATATCAGAATAAATAAAAAATTCATAAATTTGTAATGATAGTTGTTGGAAGAATACAATCATTTAAAAGTTAGAAATTCAGTATTTATGAATATTCTCATTTCTTTAAGATTGAATGCAAATTTATTGGTTATGATAAAGATATAATAAAATTTCATAATTAAATATGCACAATGTAATTAATATATTTCAAATTTTTGAAAGTCACAAATTTTTTGTTTAAAATAATAATTTTATTTGTGGATAATGTGTCGTGGAGAAACAAGAGATTGTAATGTTGTATATAGCTTTAGTGATATTTCACGTCCATCAAAGATAGATGAAAAATTTCTTCATACAAAAGAAAGGCATTATAACATTAACATCATCTAGGAAAGAAATTCTTCAATTTTGTGATAAATTGCCAAAAAATTGTATATTTGTTTAATGCATTGCTACATTTTACTAATAGTACATTTATTTTAATCATATTATTTTTACCACTTACAAACATTGTTACTCAAAAGTGTCATTATTTTTATTTTGTAATTGTTTTTGTAAGATATATACGTTTTAAATTATAAAAGATATTTTTTATTTATTCAATGCTCTCAAGTATTAACTACTAATGAAAGATTCACTTGAAAAACTTACTATAATGCTTAAATCCAATGATCGTTCTATTAACTTTAATAAAAGATCCAAAAAACATTCTTCAAATGTTTTAGAAGAGTTGGATAACACAGAAACTGGTGTTAGAAATATATCCAAAGAAACTGCATCATTTAAACAATTGTAAGTTGAAAATTTATGAATCTCTTATTATTATACACTTTAGAAATATTAGTGATTCTAGTAACAACAATGATGGTGTTGTCAATCACGATGACCAACTTTTTTTAAAAGAAGAAAACAATCAGGAATTAAAAATGATATTGGAGGAGAAAGAAAAAATAGAAAAACAGATAGAAAGAGAATCTGAAGTTCGGGACAAACTATTGTGTAGAATCCATGACAAAAATGTATTGATGTGTGATTTAAAGAAAAAATTGATTATGATTGATGAATTGAAATTTGAAATGCAAAAAGTTTATTATAAAATAAATTGTAATATATCTGAAGCTCTTGCAATGGAAAAGAATACAAATAAATTATATTAAATATGCATTGTATATATATATATATAAATATTCTGTATTTAGCTTTACATATTAAATGTTTACTAACTAAACGTTTTCGTTATTATTATTTCTTTCTTTCATAATGTACGAATAACTTATATATAATCATTTTTGATTGTTTTAATGTCAAAAATGCACCATTATATTAAAAATAACATATGTATTATTAATTATTGAAAATATAATACACACATAAAACTAATAAGATAAAAAAGTAAATTTATAGAAGATAAATAATACCAAAAAANAAAAAATATGAATACAAAATTAAGGTTTCTTTCGTATCTTGCCCATACCCATTTCTTGTACTTTCTCAATTCTCGTCTGTAATAATTTGATTTTTGAAGATTGTTCATTACACAATTTTTCAAGTTCAGCAACCTTTTTTCTTTTATTTTCAATTTCTTCAATATACTTAAAATGTTCGTTTTTAAATATTTCATTTTCTTTTTTCAATCCTAACAGACAATTTTGTTCTTTTTTATGTTCATTCATTAATTTTGTGATAATTTCTTTTGCCTTTGAATGATCATTTTTTTCTTGTTCATATTTTTTTCTTAAACGTTCATTCTCACCTAACAATTCATCCCTCTCTCTTACAGTTAACTCAAGTCTTGTTTTTAATTCTTCATTTTCTGAATCTCTGTCCTTCAAAATATCTTCAATTTCATACAATTGACTTTGATATTGATCAAGTTCTTCATTCATGTTTTCTATTTGTGCTAAATCTATTTCTCTTTCAGCTTTTAACATATCTAGATTACGTTGAATAGACCTTAACTCACTTTCCTTATCATTTGTAATTTCCTTCAATTCATTTTTTTCTTTTCTGATATCTTCTAAATCTTTTTCCATATTTTTATTTTCTTTTTTCAATCTTCCAATTAAATTTTCTAAATCATTTTTCTCTCCCTTACTAATCTTATTCAATTCTATTAATTCATGTTCTAAAGCCTGAACCCTAACTTTCATTTTCTTTTCTAAATGTTCAACCAAATCATTCCCTGTAACAGCATTCATTGTTAAAGATAATAAAGTTAATGCTTTTAATGTTGATTTTGACATTAACTCAACAATTAATTTTTTATCACTATTTAGAAAACTAATTCTTATAAAATTTTCTTCATCTCTTTTCTTTAAAATTTTACTATTATTTGTAACACTATTCTTTTCATTTATACTATGATCATCCGGTAATAGTGATTTCAAAAAATCTACAACAATTTTTATACATTGATCAAAATCTGCTTCTAATCTTTGCTCTTTTTGTAAGAGTAAATAACTTTCTCTTGTCAGAGATACAGTAAAAATAAAAGATGGCTTTTGATCATCTGATAACTCAACAATAAATTCCTAAAAAAATTATTATACACATAAACTAAACTCTATACCTTATCAATTGCAGCATTCTTGATAATAACTTTAATATTATATATAGCCCGCCTAAAATATGTTCTTGATAAAGAATTTATAATCTTCGAAACGTTACCTTTTTTGTAATATTCCTTCCGATGAGGATGCAACTTTAACAGAAACAGGTGAATTAAATAATATTTCCATATATAAAAAAAATTAAATATTACAGAGATCTTAAATATTTTTAAATAAAACATTTCGCATACATATATGAAACAAAGAAATCGTTTTAGGATTATTTCCATTATTGCATTATACCAAATATGTTATTAAAAAAGTTTTTATTATCAATTATTTTTTTAATGTTAATTAAACTAAATTATAAACAATAACAACTAACAATATATATAAAATTAAATGTACATAAGTGATATAAATATTTGTCAAGGCACGTACTCAAAATATTTTTTAAACATAATCTTTTTCAATTTTTCAAATATTAAATATATTATATCCTTGAAATTATGTAAATAAAATATTCATATACCTTAAGGTATTTTAAAGACAAGTTATCATAATATCAATACTGTAATATTATTTTTATAATTTTATGAATTTTTTTGAAATTTTTTTTTCATAATTATTTTTTTTTTATCATTTTGTCAATGAACTTTTGTAATTAATCTTTCAACCAACCCTTCAGCGTCCCCAAGATAGACATCAGGAAATTTTGAATGTCTCTCTAATTTAACTTCTGTAACTGTTCTCCTCCATTGTTCTGGTATTGCTGAAACACCAAATTTGGCACCAAGTAAAGCACCTGTAATACTAGCATTGGCAGCTGTATCACCACCCATCTTAATGGCATTAATAATTCCTTCTTCAAAACTTTTTGCATATCTTAAATTATAAAATGCTATTTGGAAAGCGATACCTAAATAATCTACAGGTAGCTCTTTTTCACCACGTATCTCTCTCATAACTTCATCACCTTCTTGTGGATGAGCAGATTTATATGAATTAGACAAATGTTCAATTATAGCACGTGACTTTGCTGACATTCTAGCTGTTTCTAAAGCTCTTTTTGTATCTCCATACATTAATAATGATCTGATTGCTGATGCCAAAGTGCGAACACCATCTATTGCTGTTGGATGTGGTTGTGTTATTCTAGTTAACCTATTAACTAATCCACCTACTAATGATGATGGTTGTTTAGCCGTTACAATAGCTGTTGGTACAGCAATGTTTAAACACATATTTGATAATGATCTCCTATTTATATGATTTGCATTGGCATTTAAAAAACTTTCTAGATCATTCTCATTTTTTAAAAGATTATCAATTAGGGGATTTCTATTTTCATTAAAATCTAATGATCCTAAAACTGCAAATATTGAATTTTGAAATTCCATTGGATCACTTTTTTTCCACCTTAACATACTTTCGAGTAAATCATGTATTTTAAAAAATTTCCTTTTTGATAATATTCTAGCTACCAACATACAATATTCTGTTCTATCATTGACCTAAAAGTATAAATAAATTAATTATTAGGGTGTTGTCATTAAAAAAAAATTAAAAAACACTTATTTATATATAATCAAAAAGAAATTTATCATAATTTTAAATTATTAAAAATTTCCTCTCAATTATATTTAAAAATAATAAAATAAAATTCTACTTAAACTAACATTTTAAAAATATTATATATAATAACAAAAGGAAATACTCTCAAAACTACTGTGAATCATCAAAAGAGAAACGCAAATAATATTATTTTGAGATATATTATTATTAATGAAATAATAATAATTTTATGCGTTATTATATTTGGGGAAAAGTTAAGTTAAAAGAAACATTACCATCCCCGGTGGAAAGTTGAAAACAGCAGATCCACGAATTGGTAAAAAACCATTTAAATCTTTATCTGCCTCAATTTGATCCTTAATATCTTCGCTACTACGATATTGATATCGACATCCTAACGCATCACCTACGGCTTGTCCTAGTAATGCTCCAACTGCACGTTCATGGATTGGATTTTGCATCCTTTGATTAAATTTTATGAATATATTCCTCTCTTGTAAAAAGTTTTGTTTTACATAAATATATCCAATAGTAGTAATGTAAAAAATTAATTTAATATTAATTAAATTTGACAAAAAAGTATAATAATCTTTTTTGAGTTTTTTCTTTATTAATATAGATTTAAAATATGTTTTGTAATAGTTAACCTGGAATACATATATTTAATTATTAATCAAATTTTAACAATTAATGTCCCAACATGTATATTTCCAAGGAAAGGTTTACAAATTACATGTCGAAATTATTAATAACACTAAGAGTGGTAATATAGCGTTAATATCAATAAAGAGTAACAAGGATAATAATAATAAATGATAACAAAAGGTTACCATGATATACATACATATATAAGTACTTTTTTGGTATTTCAAAATATAATATTATAAAAAATTGGATGACGTTTTTGTTTGGTTTTCGTATATATATAGGAATAGAATTTTATATATATATGTAGGTGTATAGAATAATTATATATTCAAATATATTTTAAAAAAGAATGTAAAATTTATATATTCATATGATATGATACATATATCATTTAGTTGAGGTATAAAAAATGAAAATGGAATATATTTTTCATTTAAAATGTTTATATATATATATTAAATGTTATTATTATTATTAATGATCTTTTTTCCTTTTTTTTTAGAGGAACTTCAAAATAATTTTTAAAAAGGAATGTATTTTTAGAACAAAAAAATAAATATTTTTAATCATCTTTTTGATAAGAAATATATATCATTAAATTAAGAAGTTTTATTTTAAAATAAAAATACCATGAAAAGAGGGTAGAACATCTATTAATAAAAAGAAGTATCATGTGCACTTTTAAAATTAAGTAGTTTAACTTTAATGCACTGTGTATAAGAGATTGGATAAAAATAGAAAATATATTAAAGTTTTACAAAAATTATTTATATTCTTTTATTAGATATATAACATTTCAATGAAAACATAATAAATAAATAGACTATATTTTAGTTTTATAATAACCCAATCTTTTCTCTCTTCTTTATTTATGTTATTGTCTCATTTATATATAAAATAAAAAATTTTAAAAAGGAATGTTTTAAATTTTTTTAGTTTTAAAAGATATGCACATTGTACTATTAAGAATAATTAAAGAAAAGGCACATACTGTGTTTTAAAAATTTTATATATTGTCATTCTATAATATACAACACATATTTAATTTATTTTTTGCTTTTTGCGCAAATATAATATAATATCATCTATTAATATTATATTATACAGTAGGGGTAATAAGGTTTTGTCAAATAACTTGATCAAATTTATAAATGGAAGATAGAAATTTTTGTGGTGAAAAGGAGACATCTATATTAAAGAGAGAAAAGCAATGTCTTGGTTATTTAACAAGAGCCTTTAATCGTCCTCCTTGGGTTATATATACTATATATATAAAATCTACTACTTATCTCAAGATATATATAATATGTGTTCTTTTTTAAAATTGTCATAAATATAGAAGAGATGATGTGAAGGGACAAAATGTTGTTAAAAATTTAGTTGTGTTACTTACTTAATGGATAGATAGGTTTGAATTATAATGATATTATATATGAAAATTTTAAAATTAATCTTTGAGATGATTTTTGTCTTTATAAGATAATGATATGCTGCATCATAAAAAAAATACGTTTAGTAAAATAAGAACGAAATGTATTAAAATTTTTAGATGCGGAAGGAAATTATTTAATTAAAATTAACTAAAAACCTTTTTNTTTTTATTAGTTCTTAAAAATCTTGTCTAGCTATAAATATATTTCTTTCCCTTTACTTTTAAATAAATTCTATAATATTTTAGATAAAGAAAGAAACTTTTAGAAAAAAGACCATTTATTATATTCATGTTCAAGGCTTTTTGGGGGGAAGGGGGGTATATATATTCATAAAATGAATCAGTTTTTAAAGATGTCATACTATTTTTATACGTGAATTTTTTCAAAATAACCTGTACTACTATAATACTACTTTGTTTCATTTAATACACCTAAATTACACTTGAAGGTAGTGACGAAATTTAAAAATGATTCTTTTTTGATAAAAATGCATAAATTATTGTAAACTTTAAGGAAATTTATAAAACAATATGTATATTATTAGTACATAAAATGATTTGGTAAAAACAGCCATAATTATTAATATATATTTTGAATAACAAAAATCTAAAAATACAATATTTTTTGCTAAAATATTAATTTTCTCTACCACATCAATTAGATTAAATATAACATTTAAATTTTTTTTTTTCTAAGATTATTTCTTACATTAAGAAGATGCTTTATTTAGATAGCTTTTAAATATATAATTCTTTGTTGCAAAAATTAATATTTTAGCAAGATATATATGTTGCGTATTTAAATAAAAATTTGACTTTTAAAAATAAGGAATAGGTGGATAAAGAGAATGAGGAAGACAAGAAATAATAATTATTATTATAAATATTTTTTTATTACCAAAGAAAAATGGCGAAAGGTTATATTTGTTTTTTTTTCAAATATTTTTATCATATAATTTGTGAGAAAGTTTTTAATAACATTATTATATTCTTTCTGTAAAATATTAACATCTTTTTTCCTTGTTAACATTTGACTACATATCTCATTAATGTACTTCTCCCAAAAAAGTTAATTACTTTTTTTTGAAAGTGAAATTTTTTTATATACATTTGAAAATGAGTTAATATTTGACAATAAAAAATTGTTTATACAATTTTTGAATGGTTAAAATAATGGTAAATATATAAAATGTTGACGTCAGGAGAGGAAATGTGTATAATAGATTTTATGGTTAAGTAATTTGAGAATAGATATGTTAAATATATATATCTCTAATATACTCTTTAAAAATGAATGATATTAAAGTATAAAAGAGATTGTAGTCGTTGATAAACTTGCAAAAACCCCAGCCAAAGATCATCTGTCAAGAGGGAAAGTATGTATATAGTTTGAAAAACATTCATATGTATTTATTATAAAGATAGATAAATTTTTTAACGAATAAGTGAGATTATACATAAATATATATCAAAGAGAGAGACAAATAAAAATAAAAAAATATATTAGTTTGGTGAGGAATATTTTTAACCAAACATCAAAATAGTGCCATATATAAATACATAATGAACCATGGAAAAAATATTTATTCTCTTGTCCACTATAAGAGAATTAATCTTTAACCTTAATTTATGCTTACAAATATATTTTTGTGACTATAAATAGCTAAAACTACATTTTGAGTGAAAAATATTTATTTATTAAATATGAAGGGAATGTATAAAATTTTTAGCTTCATTTTGTAGTAAAAAAAAATAAATTTTTATGTATTAAAAGAAGAGAAGGAATTGAATTTTTAAAATTTTTATTTATTATACACTATTTGAGGACGACATATAAGATAAATTTTTAAGTTTATACATTATAAAATAGGATATATATGGTTAAAAGAAAAAATAATTAAATTTTTCTTTTATCAAAAATATTTATTTTTCCCTATTTACCATAATTATTTTATTTCTCTTTCTTACCATTCAAAATTTATAAATATAATACATATATATTTTTAAAAGGGTAAGTTGGATGCTTCTTGTGACTTTGAGAAAATAAAGAACGAGGAACACAAAAATAATGATAATTATTTTCTCTCTCTCTGTTTATTATTCTTAAATTTTAAAATTGAAACAATATTTGATTAAAGGTGTATTATATTTGAAACTCAAGACAATTTTATCTTAAAACTTTAAAACAAAGAATAAATATATATATTTAAAATGTCAATGTATATAATACAATTATATTATATAACGAATTGTTAAAAATGAAAATCAAAAAACAACAATAAATATTTGCGTCAATGAACAACAATGTTTAACGAAACATTTAGTATTAAAGATAAATATAAGAAGATTCCTATTTTTTAGATTAATCAAGACTAGGAAATTAAATAAATGATAGACTAAATATTTTATTCTAAAGTTTAATTGAGAAGTAATATTGATAAAAAAAAATTAAATATAAATTAATTATATGTATAATTAAATTTGAAATTAGTTAATCTTATTATAATTGTTCTACTAAAACTTATTATTAATATCATTCAAAAGCATTTAAGCTGGAATAAAATAATGGATATATAATAACTTTGATTAATTTAAAAATCGACAAATAATAAAGTAATAAAAATTTTTTTGTTATTAAACAAAAATATTTAATTATTTTTCAATAAAATTATTCTCAATAGAGTAATACTTTTTTAATTTAAAAAAAAAAGAAGAAAAACCTTAATGAAAATTTTTGTTTTATCATAAAAGGAGAAAGAAAATAATTATATTTTTACATTGAATAAATGAATTATCTATACATATTTTAGATATAAAATTATACAAAATAAAAACAATAACAATAAATATATAGTGCATTTGTTAGATATATAATAAAAACAAAGTGTAGATCATATTAATATGAAATTTATTTATACTTTTATAAAAAAATATAACGATTAGTAATGGCTGTAAGGTATAATAGTAAAATTTTTGGTAACAATCATATTCATTATAATGAATATTTTATTGAAAGTAAATAGAAAAAAATAAATATATATTTTTTGAAATAAATTTATTATTTTATTGAATGAAATGATAATTTAAATAACATCATTGTTTTCTTTTTAATTTTTTATTTAAATATACACATTTATATCAGTGAAGATTATATCATCTTAACTAAAAAATTTATGATTTTTTTATAAATACAATATCTCCTCTCTTTGACAATATAAATATATATCATAATAAAAGGAGGTGTAAATATATAATAACATTTTTGAGAGATTTTGATATAATAATATCATTTTTAAGAAAAATATCATAATATATATTTTTAAAAAAATTTAACCCGATGAAGATATAAGAGATGACAACCTCTTATGAATGAATGTACGTGAATAATTAAGATAACAATTATACAAAGATATAATTTTTAAATGATAAAAAAAATAGAAGGTATTTGTCAAGAAACGTTTTAACGGTGAAAAAAATATAAATAAAGGTAAAATTAAAAATAGAATATTTTTTGCTTAGACCTATCATCTTTTCAACTTTTATATATACATATATTCTTACTCATGATTGTTAAATTTGATTATATAAAAGTAACTTCATTTAGTAAAAAAAAAGATGAACAATTTTTTATTATAAAATATATATAAATTAGAAAAATTAATTTTCATATGTGATTACTTTTTTTAATGTTTGTAAATAAGTAACTATAATTTTTGAAGAATGCATATATGTATTTAACTAGAGGGAGAAACGATTGTTGAAAATCTTCTTTTTTGTTTGTGTCAACAAATATTTTTTTAATATTATGTATATGTATACAATTTTTTTTTNAAGAATCTTTTTTTTTAAATGTTATAGCAAATTAAATATTGTCATTATTAATTTTCTGGTAATACATATGTTACTGAAAAAAAATTTAGCCTTGAAAATATTTTATTAAAAGTCAATCTATGTATAAAAATATAATAAAGTAACATATACAGATATTTGTCTTTTCTAAGATTATAAAACATTTCTTAGTGTTGTATAACTTTTTTGCAAAAATAATACTTGGATTTTATATATATTTGTCAAAAAATTATTTAAAATGCTAATTATTTAATGTTTTTTGTTTAGTTTAACATAAAAATATAACTGTAAATATACAAATTTAAAAACGGTATAAATATATTGTTTTAAATATAATAAAAAAAGAAATATAAAACTAGAGTTTGAAAGGTTAATTAAATAGTATAGTTATTACTTCCTTGTCATTTGTGTAAAAATGTATTAAAGTATTGACTTTAATTTTTGAACGTACTTCTTAAAAATATAATCATTAAAAAAGAAGGAGCAAGCTAATGTTAATGTTATAAATGTTTGAACAATTTCTTTCATTTTTAAAATTGGTAAAGCCCATTTTTTAATGGAATCGAACCACAAGGTAAAATGACTTAAGAATATTGGTATGGAAAAGAATATAAAAAATGATATAAAATATAGTAAAAACCATGTTATAAAAGGTTGTGGATTTACTTTTTCACAAACATTAAATACATTAGTAACCTTCATCCAATAATGTCTTACACCAATTATTAAAAATATAAGAACAATTAATATAAAATATAATGTTGTCAATATAAAATCATTATTCTCCATCTTTGTTGAATATCCATTTATTGATGATGTTAACTGTGAACATACATAAACAGTTTTAAAAAGATTTGTTGTCTGGAAGTAAAATATAGCCCAATATAATGAGTATAAAGTTGGTAATAAAAGATAGAAAATAATTCTAATTGTTAAAAATTTTCCCGAAACAAATTTAAAAAGGATTATTTGTAGGAGAAATTCTAATGCAATACATATCCCATAGAGATTTTTAAATGTTCCACATATAATTTCTAGAGCCATCTTTATTCTACATGTAATTTTATTCAACGTCGTCACTTTTTCTGGTTTTTGAATAATAATTTCAAAGATATATAAGAAATGGATATCCAATCCAATTGTATCAAGTGTATCAATTAAATGAAATATAAGTATCATTATATTATGGTTATTTCCAAAAAATTCATTATGTATTTTCTTTATTCTTATCAATATTAGGATGCAAGCTATTGAAGCGAGTGTACTACTCATTAGGTATACAAGTTGATAATATGTGGAATATTCAATAGATTCCATTATTAATTAAAAAATTATCTATACTTTTGAAAAATAGGTTTAATTTTATAAAATAATTATAACAATAATGTAAATTGCGAACGTGATAAATAATAAATTAACAAATTTAATCTTCTTCCTTCCTATTCATTTTTTATTCCAATTATATGTTTCAGGTAAAAATATTTTATTTAGTTTGTCATTTTAAATAGATTTATATTTATGATACTTAATTACCAATTAATACCAAGAATTGTTTTTTATAATGAGGATGTACTTTTTATTTTTTTTATAAATTAAAATAAAAGAATTTTTTTTATTATTTAAATTAGTTATCACTTAAAGGTAATAATAAAAGAATAATTATAACTTAAGGACATTTTTTAAAAAAGATTTAAAATGACTATTTCTAACAATGAAAACCACAAATAATGATATTGTTGATAGAGGATGTAATATTCTTGAAAATTTATAAATAAAAATGTATTCTTTTGATTCAACTTTATAATATGACATGATAAAAATTGTTAGATGTGGTACTGAGTATAATATTCCATAAGAAATGTAAAAAATAATAAACCAATCAAAAAAAATTAATGATGATTGTGGTATTTCTATAATAACATTGATTTTTTTCTCATCTTTGTTGTATATTCGTTTTACGATAATTATAATAATTAACAAAATAACACCGCCACAAAATATTCCATGACATAGAAGTATATAATAAACTATTATTTCTTTATATTCATTTTGAATAGATAATAAAAAGGAACATGAATAAACTCTTTCGTATAAATTATTATTTGAAAGATATAAAACACTAACTGATAAGGATATAATAATTGATATAATTATATATATCCTTACTCTCCATTTATCAAAAAAAGATTCTTTAAATTTAAAAATCAAAATCTGTACCAACGTTTCAAGTAATATAAAAAGACAAAATATATTTTTAAATGATATACATATATTGTCAAAGGTAATCCTTGTCTTGCAAAGTATTTTTAAATAATTAAATATTATTTCAGGTTTAGTCATAATTATCATGTAAATATAAAGTAAATGTATCAGGTAACCAATTCCATGGCATAAATCAACAATAATAATTACTCCAATAAATTGATTATAAATACATTTTAAAAAATTGTCTTTATTTTTAAATATAAAATATGTAATAAGTAGATTTGAAAAAATAATAAAAATAGTGCAATATAAATATATTCCTTGGTAAATAGGAGAAAATTCAATATATTCCATTTAAGTTACTTTGATATGAAATATTTTAAAATAGAATATCGTTTTCACATCCATTCTTCTTCTTTTTTTTTAATAATTAGAAATTTCTAAGGTTAAATTATTCAATTGAAAAAATTATAATTTAATCCAATCTGTTTTTAATAACTTGACATTCATAGACATCTTTTCTAATAAAATTATTCACATATCTTGCTCTTAACCATTGATAAAAGGAAGAATCATACATAAGCCAAAATGTTTTTTGTGATAAGGTTGTATGATTATTTATTAGACCAACACCATTCTTTTCGATAAACATTTTTTCAAAATTCATTAAACCTTCTCTAAATGATTTTAACTCGAATGAGTTAATCTCATCAAAAACATTAACAGCAACAAAATAACAATTTTTTCCTTCTCTTTGCCTTAATAATCCAGGTAATGATGGTATATTAACTAATGTTAACCATTTGGGGTTTAATTTTAATTTTGTCATTTCATCTAACATTAACGTTGTATGTTTTAAAGGAAAAAGATATGTATTGTTAATTTGTTTTACATTAAAAAATGTTTTACTTATAGTTTTTCTTAAGCCACTTCTTTCATTTATTTTTTCTTCATCTCTATACATATATCCTTTCAATGTCATATATTTCATTATTTCTTTTTTCTTTCTATAACATTCATAATAGTTATCCCTCCAGGAATCATTTATTATAATTTTATTGTTATTATCTTTAACAAGTTCACCTACACAGAAGATAAAGATTTGATTATCAACATTTAAAATGTCTAAGTAACGTTTATCAATACCATTACTACAAATTTTTTTCAATTCATCTAACACATCATTTTTTTCAACTGGAAAATAAGTAATTTTAATAATATTGCTCTTTTCAATCAACTTGAATTTGACTGATAGTAATACGCATAATGATTGACCACTTAATGGTATACCATAAAATAAAGCATTATGACTTTCTTTTGAATTTTTTTGTAATTTTGATGCTACCAATATTTTGCCATCATCATTTATTACCTCGTACTCAAGACAGGTATGATGAAATAAACCATATCTTTTTGAATCAGAACCTATGCAACCATATTCAATCATTTCACTAATTGTTGTATTGGTATCTCTTGGCATACATGGAATCATAAAATTTGTTTTATCCAAAAATTCTATCAGCTCATTTATCGTAACTAAAGGTTCAACTGTTAAAGTTTTTTCTGTTTCATTAAAATTAAGAATCCCATTCATATATTTTCTTCCATTTAATTTAGGTTCTATTCCCTTCTTAAAACTATCATTAATCTATAAAATTATGATCAATAAAAATGATAAAAAAAAAACTAGTAAATATCATCATAAAACAAACCTCCAATCTTAATTTATTGATATTATTTTCATGAAATTTTTTATGATATTGAATTTTATACAAAAATTTTCCTCTCAATAATCTATACTTTCTTCCGGTAATATCAATAATCCACAAGAATGGCATTAAAAAAAGCATAAAAATATAATGAGGATATTCAAAGAAATATTTTATTATATCCATCCTTAAAATGATTCCTTTAATCATAGTATAATGAAAGAAATATTATAGTTTTAAACAACAAGGTTAATGATTTTGTTTTTAATAAATATATTTGTTCATATATTATCTATATATAGTTTTTGTAATAAACAAATATTTTTGTATTAATAATAATTTAAAATATAAGATAGTTAGTAATAAAAAAATCTGTATGTTTGTAAGCTACAAACTATTACTTATGAAACAACAAAATATTATTATAATATAAGGTTATTGTTGTAGGAGATATTTTAATGATAATTTTTTGGTGTAGTATTAATTCCTGATTTAGGTGTAGGAATTTCATTGAGTAATAAAAATAATATTCCATAAATCTTATCTTTTACAAGTGTTACATGATTAACAATTTAATTTTAACATTTCATCAATGTTGGAAAAGTGAAATTATTGTTTAACTCTATAAAATAGGAGCTTTGCTAAAATCTTTTTCCACACTATTAATAATTTCAATTAATAGATATAAACTTACTCCATGTACATTTATATAAATATTATAAAATTAAATAAATTTATTTTCAATATAAAGCTTTGAAATATTTCTTTTTTTGATTTATTAATTTTATCCATTCATCCTTATTTTATACAATATGACAAAGAAAGTCTATCTCTTAAATGTACCTTAATTTCCAAAACAATACAAAATTGTACTGATAATTATAAATATTCAAAATTATGTCAAAAAATTAACACAACAGTTATCATGGTTAAAAAAATGACAATATTGCAATGGAGATCGAATCTAGATATGAAGAATATGTACTAGAACGAAATTAACTATTTGTACAAGATTTCCAAACTAATAAATATATTTATACAATTTTTTAAAATTCAAAACAAACTATTTACGAGAGGGAAGTATTAGGTGCTTCTTTATAACATTAAGAAGGAAACGGCTTTACTTTTAACTGTCGATGAAAATTATAAAACATTTAGAATAGATATACAAATTCAGAACTAAAATTACTTATCTGGTCCTGATTATGTTGGTATAATCATTGACAGTACTAATTTATAATTTGACAAAAATTTTCATGTTGTTATTCAAAGTCTTAGGAACTCTATAATTAATATTGACAAAAATTATGGTTTTTAGCATAATATTTATCAAAGGAAAAATCTTAATATGATGCTAAAAGATCTGTTTAGGAACATAATTTATTTTACTATATTATAATAGTTAAATTGAGTATGATAAATATAAATGGATGTAAGGTAAAAAAAAAATTTCTTAATATTTATTTAACATTATGAAATAGATATATAAATAAATTCCATTAACTAATAAGAAACATTTATAAATCTTAAAAACGACCAAATATTTTTTAGCAAAATATATTTTCAGTTTAGCATTCGGTACCACATTGATTATATTTCTCAATTGAACTAAATTGATCGTTTTATAATTTGTATATTTTNAAAAAAAACAGCAATATAAAAATCATTTTTTATTAAAATAATAAATGCTTAAAGCTCTGTTTTGATATCACCAAGATCAACATCACTAAGATCAATATCTTCTTCAACAGGCATGACTCCATCTTTACCATCCCAAGCTTCAACTTTAACAATTGTTGGGAATTTATCTCCAGTCATAGATAATGTTTGACCTTTACCATAAGAGAGATCACGTACAAATTCACTGATACCTTCAACACCAAAAGATCCTTTAAGAATAGAATATTTTTGTTTACGTGGATTGACAGCAACCATAGCTGGATATCCAAACCCTCCAACACCAAAAGCTTCTTCTAATTTGTTTTGTTTACCGGCCTCAGTCCATCCCCATGCCCAAATATTTTTCTTATATCTATCGGCAACTTCTTTAAGATCAGAAATATACTTATTACGACATTTTGATTGACAATCAAGAATATGTGGAAGAATAGCAAAAATGCATAATTGTTTGTCTTTACAATTTTCTTCAACTTGTTCTTGGTTAAGAATTTCAAGAACCTCTGGTGGTGGACGATTTTCAGCAACCTTATTCATGGCCCAGTTAACAATATCTTGTGAAGTTCTACCACCTTCATAATTTTCAGCATCAGAATATTTCTTGAGACCAGCACCAAAAAACTTAATTGTTGGATATCCTTGAATTCCGAATTTTTGGGCAAGACCAGCATGTACTGTAGCATCAACAGCACCAAGTTTAACTTTACCTTTAAGTTCACTTGCAGCAGCTTTCCAATGTGGTTCAAGATTTTTACAATGTCCACACCATGGAGCGAAAAATTCAACAAGCCATAAATCTTTTGAATTAAGTACTAATTTTTCAAAGTTACTTTCAGTTAATTCAATAACTTCATTCTTTCCACCTTTTCCACCAGAAGAAGATGAACCAGAGCTACTTTTACCACCAAGTCTAGAATTAGCTGTCTTGGTTACTTCTTTAATAGCAGCTTCAACAAGTGCTTCAGCAGTTCTTTGTCCGTTGAAATCAGTTGGTTTATTTTTATTTGCTCCAAATATCTTAATAGTAGGGAATCCTTGAACATTATATGGTCCTCCAACTGATTGATGTTGTGTCATATCAACAGCACCAACTTTAACTAATCCTTTTAATGCCTTAGCTGCTTTCTTGTAAGCAGGTACTAAATTTTTACAGTGTCCACACCATGGTGCATAAAATTCAACAATCCATATAGCATCAGATTTAATAACTTCTTTTTGAAAGTTGGTTGCTGTTAATTCAACAACATCACCTTTTGATTCATATAAGGCACATGTCATTGAAGCCAGCAATACTAGGTTAAATATTTTAAGAATCATTTTAAGATTAATAAACTTATTAAAGGTATAATATAAACCAGGTGATTCTGAAAATGAATTTAATTATAAATAAGTTAAATATATATTAATAAATACTTCCACGTGTAATAGAATATGGACAAATAAATCAACATATTTAAATATATGAAATGAAAAGATTAAATTTATTGCTATTTTACTCACTTATATATACAAACTTTTGTGAAGGATATTCTCTATTTAAAAAAGATATATCAAAAAGTTAAGTAAATAAATATATGATGAGGTCGGAGGATTTAAAAGTACAACTTTATTTGCATTAATTCATTTACTAATAATTGTAAGGGCCAATATTAATAAGTTTCACTCAATTGTTTATAACAATTTTATAATATCAAAATGTTATGTAGAAGATGATCAAAAAAAAATCCTATACATTTATATATGTAATAATTAATATAGTCATTTGATTAAATTCTAATCATAAAAATATTGGCTTTACCAATCACAAAGATACACGACACTTTAAATATGTAGCGCTGATTTGTTTAACTATGACGTGGCCTTCGGTAAATGACTTTTGGTGTTAAAAAAAATGCTACTTCTTTTTAGGTAAGTGGAACAGGCAAATTTACAATTTGATAAGACATTAACAATTTTTTTTATCAATATTCACAAATTTTTAAAATGTCTTTAATAAGAAATAGAATAAAATATTTTATATTTTCATTGGATTTTGTTGTAAAAAATGATTCCATAAAACATGACATTTCTAATACATACTTTACCAATCCATTGTTTATGTGAGTCCCATAAAATATGTATTAATTAATAAATTGTTAATTAACATTATAAAAAAAACTTCTCCTTTCAATTCAACTGTAAGCACAAAATAAATTGGAAAATTATCAAAAATATTCGTAATAAATAAATTATGAAAACAATTAATTACTAATTAAAAATCAATATTTAAATTTATAAAAAAAATATAACTTTAGATTCCATTTTTTTTTTTAAGTTTATGCCACCACTTGTAAACTTTTTTACCACAATTATAATTGGAATCATCTTTCGCGGCAACATTAACAATCTCACTCTCACAACGAATTGTCTACTCTTAAACAGTACCCATGTGGAATAAAATTCCTTGCTTTAAATTTTATTAAAAATATTACCATTATTATGTTATTTTTTATATCTCTTTTATATAAACATAAGGATTTATGTTAAGAATTATTTCTATATAATTTTTTATAAATTTAGTTCTTTCATTTTACCAGAAATCTCTAAACTTTTTTTTTTACCATTACTTAATCGTTAAAATGTATATTTCGAGGAACATTTTTTATAATATTATTTTTAAAGGTTTAATTAAAATATGGCTGAGTGGGAAACTGCTACTGAAGGAGTTGCTGACGCCATCGTCGAAGCACCAGAAATTAAAGTCTTTTCAAAATGGACACTCGTTGATGTTGAAGTTTCTGACATCTCACTTGTTGTATGTTTATTATATTGAATTTATAAAAATTATATATATTTTTAGGATTATATTGCCGTTAAGGATAAATCTGCTAAATACCTTCCACACTCTGCTGGTCGTTGGCAAGTAAAGAGATTCCGTAAAGCTGGATGTCCAATTGTTGAACGTCTTGCTTCATCTCTTATGATGCACGGAAGAAATAACGGAAAGAAACTTATGACTGTTCGTATTGTCAAGCACGCTTTTGAAATTATCCACCTTCTTACTGGAGAAAACCCAGTACAAGTTCTTGTCAATGCCGTTATCAACTCTGGACCACGTGAAGACTCAACCCGTATTGGAAGAGCTGGAACTGTTAGAAGACAAGCAGTTGATGTTTCACCATTGAGAAGAGTTAATCAAGCTCTCTGGCTTCTTTGTACCGGAGCTCGTGAAGCTGCCTTCCGTAACATTAAAACAATTGCTGAATGTTTAGCTGATGAACTTATCAATGCCGCTAAGGGATCATCAAACTCTTATGCCATCAAGAAAAAAGATGAACTTGAACGTGTTGCCAAGTCTAACCGTTAATTCGTATTTTATTATTTTCAATGGTGTTACGATATTCTTGTTATAATTGATTTTGAATCAAAGAAAGTTATTGTTAAACAAATTTATTTTTAATTTTATTTTTTTTTAAATAACAACAAATGAGAGAAGAATATTTAATTATTAGCTAGAGAATGAGCTTTGAGACATTCCATACACCGTTTCTAATAATTGAATACTTCTATAATGTTGTGGATGTTTTCTTCTATTATGATCTAACCATGTTTGCCTAACTTTTTTCCAATGTTTTACATGATTCTTGAGGATATTGTCTTTATCTTCTATGTCAACAACACTTTCATCATCATTTTTAATTGGTGTAGGCCATTTTGGTGGTAGAGGTATATCTTTTTTTGGTTTAGGTAATTCTAAAATATCTTTTGTAGCTAAAAGATCTAATGAATCATGTAAAGATGAATTACTATCTTCCATATCCATAGAATTATTATAAAATTGATTATGGAAATGTGAATTGTCCCAAATTTCTTTACCATTTGTTTTTTTTCTGTTACCATACATATATAATCTAGCTAACTCATATAATGTTTTACCATTATACTCATTTGCTTCAGGTATTTGTAACAATTTTGTTCTAACTTCAATTAATGAAGCGGAAACATCTTTTCTAGGTCTTCCTCTAGTTGTATTATTAAGTGGAGGTGATGGATTATCCATAGTATTGCATCTATTATTTTAATTTTATAATTATTATATTTTTAAAAATACCTTTTATTTTTAATTTCGTTACCTTTCATATTATATAAGGTTTCAACTCTTAGCAACTCCTTTTTAGAAATTTCTTCAAGGATTTCACTTAAATCTTTCTTCTTCATTTTATTGTAATCATTAATTTCATTTGAATTATTAGTATTCATAATATAAATAACAATAAAAATAATATCAATACTAAAAATTGTTACAAACTAAACTATATAATCTCCACCTCCATAAAACGCCTAAATTTTTTTGACAATCGTCTCTTATGTATCGTTATAAGACCAAGATCAGGATCAGGAAAGTGTAATATTATAAATTTGCATAATAAAACATTTTCTCTTATATATCACCTTTTTTGTTAATTAAAATAAAATTATATTTATTTTAGAAAATTTTAATCAAATATTTCTATTTTAATTCTTACAAAATATTTCTAAACATCTTTTTCTCTATCATATTTACAAAGGACAAAAGAAGATATATATATATATATTTTAGAAAATATTACTTATTAATAAAGAAAGGCAGAAATTTTAATACATATATATATATATACTTTTTTTTTAAAAGTTAATTATTTATTCCAATGGTAATGCATATAACAGGACCTAGATTGTGCTCATACAAACAAAATGCCGATACATTATTAGTTGGTAATTGAAATTAAATTTATTGGATTTTTAAACTATTTCTTTTTCCTTTTCGTTCCTTCTTTTAGGTAACGCATCTACGATATCAGTTTATAAGAAAGTTGTTAATGATGAAGGTAATAATTATAACAATAAATGGGACTTACAACAACAAATACCTGTATTTGTGGAACGTGGATATAACGTACATGGAATATTTGAAATTGACAATTATCTTATTGTTTATGGTGAAAAAGCTATTGGTATATTAAAGGATAATAGAATTTTAAAAATTCGATATTATAGAGATTGGATTTTAAGTGCTTTTTGTATTGGAAAACTCGAAGTCATATTACATTTTTCAACTAATTCTATTACCATTTTAAATATTATTGAAGAAGATATTGTTACATTTAAAACAAAATTATCATCTTCATTAAATTTCTCAACCCTTGCATTATCTTCAATTTTTGTACAATCAAGTGATGATAAGGAATATCATTTATATGTTGGTACATGTTTTGGTCCTATATTGAAATTTTTACCTTTAAATAGTTTAAATATTGTTGGAAAGTATGAAGGACATCATGGCATGGTATTTGGAATGAATATAGTTAATAATAAGTTGTATTCTATTGGTGATGACAGATCATTCCGTTGTTGGGATATTGATAGCAAAAAGGAAATTTCATGTTCTTATGGACATGAATTTAGACCCTTTTCAATTGCTTATTGCAAAGAATTTGATTATCATTTAACTGCTGGTGGTGATGAAATGATATGTATATGGAAATGGTACGATAATGATATAAAACCAAAATTAATACAAAAATTATCAATCAAAGGTGGTACAATATATTCAATGATATGTTTTGATAAACAATTATTCTTGGGAACATATCATGGTGGTTTGATGAAATTATCATTAAGTAGTAATGTACTAAGAGACTCTATCGAAATAATTGTATTTGAAGATGAAAAAATTAAATTTCGTGGATTTAATTATGGTTATGATATTAATGATTTTGTCATTGTTAATTCAAATGGAGAAGTTTTATTGTATAATCAAAAAACAGGAATATTCAATATTTTATTAATTAATAAAGATATAAGATCAGATTCATTGTTTATTTCTGGTTCAAGAAAAGTTGTATCAATATGTACTAAAAATGAAGTTTTTTTTATAAATATTACTGGAAAAGGAATTTATAAGGAGAATACTAAAAATACAATAATTTCTTCAATCTGGAATGATAATTGTTTTTTCTTATCCCTTGTTGATGGAATAATTATTGTTTATAATTTTTCATCATCCCCACCAAAGAAATATTTTATAAAAATGAAACCACCAACACAAATAACTTCAGCTTTAATCATACCAAATACATCATATATTTTTATTGGGCAAAAAAATGGATGCTTTTTCTATATAGATTGTAGTGATGAAAAAGAAATTTATGAACCTAAAGAGATTCATATATATGCTCATGGAAAGGAGGCAATATTGGACATATATATAAATTCAGATAAAGCATCTCATATAATTTATACAACTGGAAGAGACGGGTTAGTTAAAACATGGTTTTTTAATCCAACATCATCTACAAAAGATAAATATTTAACACCAAGAACAGTAATAACATCAATGTTAGAATGGCCCCATCGCATATATTCATTTTATGGAGAGTTATATGTTGGAGGTTTTCATGCAAAATATTTCCAACTATACCATCTGGTAACAAAAACAAAGATATGTGAATTTGAATGTGGTGGTGGACATAGAGCATGGAATGCTAGGTTTATTAATGACAAAACACCATATTTTGAGTTTGTCTATATTTCAAAAGGATCCCTAAATCGTGTTAAATTAAATTGCAATTTTGTTACAATTCTTGATTACCATCTTCACACATTGCAAATTACAACTATATCCATGTTATCATCTACTCATTATTTAACTGGTTCTGTTGATACAAATTTGGTATTATCAGAAATGTGTAATACCAATAATAATGTCCCAAAAAGGCTAAAAGTACTACAAAGAATGAATCAACATATTTCAACACTTTATGACATAAAATGCATCAAAGAAGAAGATGATGAAGGTATCATAACAACATACGTAATTTCGACTGGTGGTAAAGGTGAAATAATTTTTTGGAAATGTAAAAATAATGAGGAACCAATTTTTTTATCACATTACAGCACATTTAAATTTGATGAAGATTTAAGAGTATTGGCAATACAAGTTATGTTTAATGAAACAATTACAAAAGATATTAAAGCTATTCCCTTGATATCAATACTTTCAGACGGTTCAATAAAACTTATAGAATGGAATATAAGAGAAGGAAATGCTATATTATTAAATACATATATAGAAGATGTTCATTGGATGTTTAGTAAATTAGATAAAATCAATAATAATTCATTTGCTTCAATAGGTACAGATGGTAATTTGTATATTTTTGAAATAACATCAAACAATAAAATAAATAAAAAGAAAACAATTTTTATTGAACGTGCTGGATTATCATCACTTGCTGCATACAATAATTCATTGATATGTGTTGGAAGTGAATCAGGAACATTACATATAATATATCAAGGTTCAAAAGTAACAGAAATAAGGTATCATGCAAGTACTTTAACAGGAATTACAGTAGTCGATACAAATAAATTATATCATATATTTTCTGTATCCCTTGATTGTAGAATAGGTCATTATATTTTCAATTCAGGTTTTGGCAGTGTTGGTTTTGAAAATGGTAAAGTATTATCAATATCAGATCCCTCAAATATTATTTTTAATAAAAAAACACTCATATCAATTGGAGCTGGTGTTGAGTATACTGATATAGGTTATTTTATTAAAGATTTTGTTAAAAAATAATTCCTATAAATTATTTTATCATTATATTAATTTATTGAATATTAAATAGTCAAAATTTGTTTTACATATTAGTTTATTTGAATTTATTTAAAATGAAAAAGATGCTTTATTATATAAACTATATTAAATTTATTACAATTGTTTATTTTATTATTCTTTTTTATTATAACAATGCAGAATCATGGTAGAAATTTATGTGAATACAATCCTTGCTTAAATAGTGGCGTCTGCCAATGGCCAGTTGTTAATGAATCATATTTTGGTTGTAAATGTCAACCATGTTATTCTGGTCCTTTTTGTGAAAGAAGAGATTGTAATGAAAAGGAAAAAATTCTTATTCCTCATGAAACATTTATCGATGTTAACACAACATTCAATTATATTTTTATATCTTTTGGTTGGTTCCTTTCAGTCATTGCACTTGTTACAATTTTAAGATTTTCAAGTAAAGTTAAAAAAATTAAAGAAAAGGAAGATAAAGGAGATATTGTTGATTGTACTGACTTTACAACTCATGAAGATTCACTTTGTAGTTCATTGTATGATGCTACACATGGAGAAACGAGAAAAAAATATACTCTTATTGGTAATAATATCAGAGAAAAAATTCATTATGATTCCTTTAATTCATTTACACAAAATTCAGAAATAAATAATACCTCTGTCAAAGAAAAGAATGTTTTAAAAAATATAAATTGGAATGATAAAATAATGAAAAAAATGGGTTTGGTACCTAAATAGATAATATGATTCATATTTTTTCAAAACCTGTTAAATGAATATGTTTATACAGAATGAGATGACATTTGTCTGAAAACAAATAGTAATTATTAATATTTTTTATAATTTTTTAAGAAAAAAAAAAATAATTTTTATGTAATATTTTCGACTCTTTACATAATAAATTTTATAACTAATCTTATTTTAAGACTATTTATCTTTTATCTAATTCTAACATGTGTTATTACTTTTACTTCCTCCCTTCCCTTAACAAATGTTTATTTTTTTGGTGAAGTACATTTATGGTATAAATATTTCATATAAAAAGAAAATACAAATTTACAATACTAATAAAAATCATATTTATACAAGAAAAATAATAAATCATACAAAAAATGTTTTCATAAAAATGAAAAGATTATTTCTTTTTGTACTTTACAACAATAATGATTATAAAAAAAAAGTGATATTTTATATTTTTAAAGAGAAAAACAGATGTAAATGTAGAGACCAAATGAATATTTTTTTACAATTTATAGTAAAATGAATTAATAAAAACAATATTAAATACAATAAAATATAATCATAAAAAAATATATATATATATATCTTTTTAATATTTTTATTATATAGCAAAATATTCTTTTTTAACGATGACATTTTATTAAAAGAAACGAATAAATAAACACCAAAAAAGTTATATATTATAAAAAAGCCATAAATGGATTTAAAAAATGATTGATTGAAAACATGTCTTTATATTTAGAAATATTTCCAGATATGTGCTCCTTTTATATAGTAAATATCCGGGATACAACGTTATAAAATAATTAAAAGTAATATTAAAAATGAGTGGTTTTAAGAAATAATACCATTATATGATTAAAAAAATATAAAGCTGATGGAGAAAGATGGAATAAAATTTCAATTATAATCTACTTGTATAACTCCATATTTTTGAATCTTTTTTTCTCTCAAACATTTATCTTTTAAAAAAGGTAAAGAGACTTCTTTTTTTCTTATTATATTTTTTAAATAGTATAATTACAAAAGTAAACTAATTATATTTTATATCCAGATAATTCTTAAAGATTTTTTTTTTTAATAAAGCATAATTACCTTTTATGTTTTTCAGTAATATGTGTTATCAATTCTGAGTAAGAACCTGTTTTTGCTCCACAGAAGTCACAAATTGGATATATAGTTACGGAAGCAACATTAATATTATGTTCTTTGACCATATGTGTCACATATCCACTTTTAAAAGTTTGTTTACATACCTTGCATACACCTCCATCTTCACCTCTTTGTGCTTTATGAAGAAGATCAACTGTAACTAGATTATGTTTTTCAAAGTAATGGCGTTCTAAAGCAAGCCATGTATAATATTTAGAGTTACATTTATCACACGGTACTGATGGACCATTATCCATGTATGAAGGTTCTTTATATAACAACTGTTTATGTTCAGAACGCAAATGAAGGAACAGAGCTGATTTATTACTTTGAGGCTGACTACACAATTCACATAATATTTTCTTTTTCGCTGCTTCTTCTTCATCGGATATTATTTTAAGTATAATATACATATGCTGAACAAATTTATCCTCTTGCGACAACTTATAGTTTTGAATCTTCTTTATATTTTCGTCCAGTTTCATTATTTTTTGTATAACATCATTCATTGTATTCTTATCCTTCCTTATAATATCTATATGTTTACGCAATTCTGGAGGAATATTTCTTGTAGTCACAGCTTTTTCCATCATTGAAAGCCACATTTTTTGAGTATCATTGGTATTATTTTGTTGAGGTTTTGAAGTTGATGCAGAAGCTGTAGAGGCAGTTGATGAAGATGGTTGTTGTTGAGCTAACTGTTGTAATTGTGATTGATGTTGCTGATTCTTAATAACCTGTACCATTTGTGCTATTTGCATCATATTAACTGGTTGAGGATTCATTTGTTTTGTTTGTTGCATCATCAATAATTGTTGTAATAATTGTGTTTGTAATGCTGCTTGATCACCACCTTTTGTTGCTGCTAATGCTAAAAGTTGTTGTTGCATTAATTTCATTGTATCAGGTGCATTCATTTTTGTTAATAATTCTGATAAAGCTGCCATTTGAGCAAATTGTGGATTTGTTCTCATTAAATTGGCCATAGCTGCAACATTGATATTTGGTACAGCATTCTTAATTTCATTTGAAGCTGTACGTTTAGCTGCCTTTGCTGCAGCTTCTTTTTTAGCTTTTTCAAGCATTTGTATTTGTTGTTTTTCTTTCTCCAATTTCATTCTTTCTGCTTCTGCTCGAAGTTGTGCTTCTTGTAATGGATTATAATATTTTAATTGTGAATCAAAAAATTTATTAAGTGCATTTATATCTTTTTCTTCATCTAATTTCTGAATATTATAAACTTTCATTCTATCTTTCTTACAAAGTTTGTAATGAGCTTCTCTAGGCCCTTTGAATGGGAAATTTTCTTCACAAATAGGACATTGATATTTATCTGGAATTGGTTCAATGATAGGTTCTTTATCATGAACATTTCTAATATGTTTAAGAATTTTCTTCTCACTAACATCAATCTCTGAACAATATGTACAACGATACCTTTTTCCATCATAATGAAGTTTTTGAAGATGTTCCATTAAAATAGCATGTGATTCAGTTTTAAAACCACATGCTTTACATTTTTTATGTTTGACCTTATAAGGTTTATTGTCTTCTTTAACTTGTTCATATAAAGGCCTTAATTGAACAACAACTCTTTCATACTCTTCCGGTGAACGAGGTGGTTCTGGAAGATTTCTTTGGAAAACAATATCACCATAAACATGCTCTTTCACCAAACCATCCCCTATATCCATTATAAGTTGGCTCATATTAGGTGATTTAAATATAGATTTAAAAACGGCTTTCTTTTTTTTCTCATCATCTGTAAGTTGTGGTCTTTTTGTCTCAAATGTTTTAGCAAAGAAAGAATCAAATGATACTTCAGGATCATGTTCAAATATCATATCTACTGTTAATGATGGTGGAACATATATACAATTAGGTAATGTAATTTCTTTACCATGAATCATTTTTTTAACTTCTTCTTGATGACTTCTAACTTCATTATGTATACCAAATAAAATTGCATCTAACAATTTACATTTTGGTGCAGTTGGTTTTTTACATTCCTCATTATATGTTTTCACAATACCATCTAATAAATTTTCAAAACAATATGGACCATTTTTTTCTGTTATTTCATTTTTTGTAACTTCTTTAGTTATTTTAGGAATATCTTCTTTCTCATCATCTTCACTTTTACCCGCATTTTTATCCTCCATAATCTTAACTTCTTCAATTTCTTCAGTTTTGATTTCTTCTTTTTTTTCATTATTTGTTGAGAAGCCATTTGAAGATATCTATAAATTTGTGATAAAAAAATAATATCTTTAAAATAATAAAAACTAACATGATTTTGTAATTCTTTAATATCTTTAGGATCTTCTGGAATAGGACTTGTCTGTTCAGCTATACCATTTTCTGTTTTGAATTTTTTCAATGGTGGTTCTAATTGACCATTTATATTTTCAGTATTATCTAAATTTATACCATTCCTTAGACTACTATCCTTATTAGATATACCATTTTCATTAATATTTATAGGTTTATCTTCTGGAGTTTCATCACATACAAGATCCATTTTTGTAACTTCACCATCATCAGCCATATTTTTATATATATTTATAAATTAGTACTAATAATAATACGACACGAAAAGCTCCTATAAATAAAGAAAAGTTTGATAACGTTACTTATAAATAGCTGTCGTCGAGACAGAATATATATATAGATAGATAGAAAAAATACAAATTATTGATCGATGTGTGTCCTAAATTTTCAAAGATTTTCCCGCTTCATAATAGCTGGCCTATGTGTTAACAATATATATTATTAAATGAGTAAATTGAGGGTATTTAAAAGTTTTAAAGGGTATATTAGAAATAAATAAAGTATATTTTAACAGAATAAATTATTAAAAAAGTAAAAAAATATTTTATGTCCTTAATAAAAAAGCGCAATTAATCTACACCCCCGGTCAGAAGTTGACGACGTCGCGATGAATATATATGATATAACAGAAAATATAATGCATAAATGAATAAAAAAATTGACGCTTCTTCGTTAAGAATTATAAGAGATGCGGCGGAAACGATGGACGCAAGTACGGTTATTTTTGCCATGTTTAAAAGGACAGCTGCGATAACATTCCCTCCACAAGCTATCAAGGCTCTCCTGTACTACCATACTATTTTCAGAGGTGGAAGCAACAAAAGGTGGACGGATTCAATGAGGTGATGATGGCGGTGTCTCTCGCAATGGATGACGCAAATATAATATAATGATGATGTTGAAGGAAAAAGAAGAAGGTCAGACAAACAGGGATATACATAAATTGAGGAGGGAACCGCGCGTTCCGGTGAAAAAGTTTTTGTTGTTATGCAAGAATTGGATAATAAGTGTTAGAAAAATTCACCCATATATATGTATATGTATATATACGTATTTAAATACATAATATAATAGATGATGCTATTATTAATTAGTGCTAAAGAATGTTATATAAAAGTTAGTTAGCTATATATATTATCGTGGACACCTATGTCTAACATTGCTATAGGGGGAAAATATTCTTTTATATAAGGTACATTTTTTGTTAAAAGAGCATTATTGATATAAATTTATAATTGACTCCATACTAAAAATAACCTTGTAAAATATAAGATATAAAAAAATTCTTAAAAGTTAACCTAATTTTTTGCTTAAGAATTACAAAAAAAAAAAAAAACTGCATTCCATAACATATCAAATCTACAAAATAATTTCATTATAAAAAAGATGATCTCCACCGGTAAC